>JAUZNJ010034381.1:0-12735 GCA_034780135.1 Jordanella pulchra | reverse complement strand
TATAAAGTGAATATAAACTGCTGACCAGAGAACACGATACTGATTCATGCAGATCGATTCTCTGCAGGGAATTGGACGAGAATGTGTCACAAGAAAAGGAGATTCATTGAAACATGGAGCTGAAATAGCACTAAAACCACCTAAAATATGCAACTCTGACAGCAAACCACCAAGTAGAAAGCTGTTTGTGATGCTAAACTTATAGAAAAACTCCCAATAGAGATGTATTGTGTTACTGTTTCACCCAGTCTGCCAAAACATTTTACAACAGGGTATTTCAGAAGAGGAAATAACCTTTATATTCGGCTGAACTGGGAGTTTCCCAGAACACCGTCAGTCATTTCCTGTTGTCGAGCTTCAGGACTAAAATATTAATGTATATATATATATATATATATATATATATATATATATATATACTCCGTGACAGCTCCACTTGTATGAGTGTGAGTGGTAGAAATAGCTGTTCAGTTGAAACAGGTGGCAAGACCATAAACATGTGCTATTTCAGTAGAACAGCAAGGGTCAAGACTTAACACACCATCTGGAAAACTGCCAAATGATAAATTTGATCTTTTTTCTTTGGATGTGTGCCAAAAGCCACCTGTATGTAGAAGCACACGTGTCATACCCTAAGTCATGTATTTCCACATTTGGCCTTCAACCTGTGTCTAACTCCCCCACCTCCTACCCTATTTAAAAGAATAGACAGATGAGAGACAAGGTAGGTATAAAATATGTAGAGAGTCATCTGTCTGAAGAGTTTTAAATGGAAGTGAATGCCTGCAGCGCATATGGTCAGAGTGTCTGGTTTATCATAAGTGCTGAGTGGGATCACTCTTAAGATCACTTGTGTAAAGTCCCCACAGTCTATCAAAATAATGCTTCACTATATTAAGAGTGTATTAATTTTTCACCAGAAAAATCCTTTGGGTCGCTTGTTTTGTCCAGACCAAAAGCAGACTTAAATTATTTCAATTTAGTCCAGGTTTGTACAAAAATCGGTCAGAAATGATACGGCAGGGCAGCACAGAACTGGAAATGGAGGAAAAAGGAGACTTAAATGCATGCAGGATCTAAGTTTTTGCATATTTAAGCTAGTATTATAGCTATAAAATCACATGTGTCAAGAGTACCCATTTTAATATAGATTTCAAGACTTTTTATTTTTAAGTTGGTGACAGAATGCATCCTTCAAGATGAGGGAGAAGCATCACAACGCAGCAGACAGCAAAGCATACCAAAGGCAAACCGCATCAGAGTCTGTTTGGAAGGAGGCCCAGGCCATCTCAAAACTAAGCTCAATCAGTCGTTTCAGACCTGAGTTGGTTGCTCATTTTTCACACCTGCACAAAGGAACAAAGGGAGAAAAAAACTCCGGTCCACTTAAAGGAAACTTCATTTAGCAGGTGTAAATACACCCTTAGTCAGATCTACGATATTTGTTTGTGAATTAGGCATAGTTAAATCGACACAAGATAAAACAAATACTGACATTTTTTAATGAATCATGATTAAAACAAATAATCACAGTTTCTTTATGTTGCTCCACTAACATTAAAGCAATGAGCAGGAGATTGTTCTTCAAATTTAACACAAAGGTGATTAAAGATTTACTTTAGCCTATAGGTTGTATTGATTTATACTTATAGTATCTGAAAACATAAAAAGAATGAGCAATTGCTTGCATTACTGAAACCATTTGAAGAGTTACATGCAAAACATGTAGTCACATTTCAACTACAGTGCAAACTTAAATGAAAGTTTTTGAGGTTTTAAGCAATGGACCACACAAAGTATAGTGCATAACTGTGCAATTTTAAAATGCAAGTCTAATGACTTGGTCTAATGTCATAGGTTAAAGTTAAAATTCAAAAACTGAATATAAATAACTGAAAAATGTCTATGTACTCCTTAACTTTTCAAGTTGATAAGAATGTCTATGAACCTATAACACATAAGTAATTACTTATAATAAGTAACCAATTATATTATGTTTCCTTAAAGCATAAATATGAGACACAAAAGTAATTTTTAATTCTCAAAATGGGATACATTGGATAATATTCTATTTAGTTTATGCAAGTTTGGTAATAGATAGCAGAAAAACACATGCATCCATTTTTTTAGTCGGAGCAATCAGTAAAAAAAAATTAACAACAGAAACTGTAACAAACAAGCCTGATAGGGACTCAAAATTTATTTTACCAACATACGCAGTGACCATGGTGGTGTGAAAAGCTCACTGAGGCTCACTTACAGCAAGTGTTTTAGTTTTATTATTGCCATTCCAATGAAATATCATTTTTAAGTCTAGAATAGTCTAGAAAGGATAGTGCAACTTTACAATAACTTACAGTCAGGAACGAAATGTGTTGTATTTCTCTTCAGGAATTTATCAAAGCAAATGTGGATAAACCTTTCTCTTTTTAAATTCACATCCAGGTTGAGTTTTCTGTATCTAGAGGGCTGCTGCAGGTACAGCATCAGCCGGTTTTAGGGCTATAACAAGACATCTGTATCTATCAGTGATTGACTACTTAAAAGAATACTCCTTCCTGTTTGACCCATTTTTTTTTTCAATTCCCAGACCCTGTTCAGGATAATTAATGGCTGGTTCATTTTAGAGTAAGCATTCAACTGTAATTATTACTATAAGCTACTCCAAAGACTTTTAATTGCCTAATTAAAATCTTATTAAACCACTGAACAAAGATAAGGGACATTTTGAACTCTTGCTCAAGGGGGGTTCAATGCATCAAACTTACTTCCTGTGTGGAGACATTGGGTCAAAAATGTTCATCTTTACCAAAATAGCAAAATTTCTTAAATATTATATACAGAGATAAAAGTAAAAGTTTATAGCTGTGAAAGTGTGTAAGCATGTTTCACTACGTCCATGTATAAAAATCAAACACAAGTTCTTAAATCACTTCTCTCTTGGAATTATAAATGTATTAAAAGATATTCCGTTTTATTCAATATCCCCTCTGCATCAATTTCCATAACAGATGCAGAAACTGCAGACAAGGCTCACTGATGAAATGTCAAGCGGTGGAGCCCCAAGGTCTATTGCAGAGTGTGCCACAGCTATTAATGCTGGAGACTGCGAAAGAAGAGCAGCGAGAGCTTCGTAACACAACTAAAAACCTTAAAACCTGGACAAAAGGAGCCTTTACTAAAGGTTTTCTTAAAAACATCCTATTTAACGCTCTGAATTGGTATTCCTCGTCAACAGACTAACACAAAGAAGTGGTACGCATGTAAGTTTTATTTATAGAAAACTGTTCTCTTAAGAAAATCATAATATGGTTCACAGTTAAAACAGTGATAAAATACCATAACAAATCGATCAAAATAAACCCGTTATTAATAAGGTTAAGGAAAAGAGAGGATTATAATCGAGGGTGAACATAGAAAAAGAGATCTTAATGACTTGGAGAGTCTTCAAACGTGCTGAGGGGAATAGACTTGTTAAAATCAAAGCATGTCTACATGTTAAAAGTCCAGATGAAAATTCTATTGTTATTTTATGGCAAAACCTGAAAAACTGTTTGATGTTCATAGTCTTTCTTTATCCAATTAGAGTAAACTTGAACCCGTACCCATCGTCTATTATTTAATCTGGTATCTTGTCATTGGAGCAGACGTGTAAGCCCTTTTCCACAGACACCTTGTCTGCTGACTTGCCAGAATCAGTTGGAGGAGTACCGGGGAGGAGGTCTGCAAACTCCGCCCAGGTACAGATGGCAATCATCATGGACAGTGCACAGAGGCCTAAAAATGAAAGCAAGGCTTATCCGGGATAACATTCCTCCCAGAGATAAACGCTTAGAACCTGATCTTCAGAAGGCTTGCGTGTCCTAAAACAGGTACCAACGTATTTGTATCTACAGAGCAGCTCTTCAAAAAAAGGTGCAAAGTTATTTGCGTTTTAGCAGACAGTGTGTGCAAATCTTTTTGTTTTGTTTTTCTGAATTGCCTTCATCAATATGTGGATCATATTCTAATGTTCAAACTGCATAAATTAAGGGGTGCAGGATATGCAAATTAAAACATTTACCACGTGAAAATTTTTTCATTTGCTGCCACGGTTTTCGCATATTTTTTAGTACTTCTGAAAGTCGGGTGAAAACTGACAGATATCATGCGATTATGATTGCCATGAAGGAGGCAATGATAGAAAACCGAAGGATTAAGAGAAATTCTGTGTGCATGTAAACAGAATTAGGCTTTCAGAAATAACAATAGCAGATTTATATTAATAGAGGTGTGGGCACAAATTATTGCAGCAGGATGGCAGACAATTCTTAAACCGAAACAAAAAAAATAACATTTTACTTTACTCACCAAAAGATACACTAAGCCTTTGGGAGATTTTTACAAACTTTTTCAGGCAATTCTTCCAAATCTGTGCAAAACACATCTGTCAGAGCTTAACCTGACTTAAAATTGCCAACATGTTATTTTTAAACCCCCTAACATTAGGGAGGAGAAAGAGGTACAAGCTCTTTTTAATGTGCTCATTTTAGTTGTTAAAAAAAAAGAAAAAAAAATCAGTGTAAGTTGATCCATCAAAGGGAACTTACTCTGTGGCTCTTGCTGAAACGGCCTATTTCTTTTCTAAAGTCTATTTTACTGTAGTCACACCCTGTTCTGTGAAATGTAACATGTATCCCTCTAATACACCTTTTAGATGACAAGACAACTAAAAACAGCAATTTATTAACTTTTTAATTGCACATTTCTCTTTAAGTTAGTTTGAGTTGCTTTATCATTTTTTAGGCTCAATACGATATTTAAACATCATGCTCCTCATTTTGACTACAGTTAAATCTTTTTAACCTGCAACATTCAGCAGTTACATCTGCGGACCTTCTGGGATATCATGTTACACTGAAAAAAATCAAAAGCAGATTCTTTTGAATTTTGTCTGTGCCACATGATATCCTGACAGTTGGTCCTGCTGCTTAGATTACAGCCTTTTCCATTCTTAAATAGGTATTGCTGATAAATAGCACAGCATTACTTGACAGTTATTCTCCATCATATTTGACAACATTAAATAATTATATTAGTCTTAAAGTTCCTTAAATTCACAAAGGAAATGAGGCTTATTGTAGAAATACTGCTTAAGGTTGTTTTTATACGGTTGTTACAGAGCATATTGTACAGTTTAATATCTTTTCTAATATGACTCTGCTTCCACACAAACACTGATGAAAAAAGACCTTTATACTGCATTAGATAGAACGTATGCATACATGCAGTACAGTCTAATAAAAGAAAATAATAATATCTAGAGCCTGTGTTTTTATTAGGGTTCTGGACAGCTGCCACAGACAGGCACGGAGATGTTTTAGTCCTGGCTGCTTGCAAGTAGGTCAGGTCTTTTGAAACATTCTATCCCATCCAAAAGTATCAGTTTATTTAAAAAAAATACACACATAAACAGGTTTAATCCTCTAGAGTGAAAAGTAGGCTGTGAGATTACAAGAGTGATAACCTGTGTTCACCTCAAATATTTATTTCTTCAATATTTGTACCAATAAAAACTAAAATCATATTGAAAGATCTATTAAATATCTTACCAGAATTGTCAAAAATAACAAGATGATTACATCTTATTTCTGAAACAAACAATCTAAAGCAGACTAGGTTTATGCAAAATAAGATGTTCCTGCACTCCTCTATTAAGTACTTGTTGCATTTTTCAAATATAATAAAGAAGGTTCTTTTAATTATCTTTCCTTGTCAAGTAACAAGAATGAGTTCATAAAATATACTGTTG
Organism: Jordanella pulchra; assembly: GCA_034780135.1. Lineage (NCBI taxonomy): Eukaryota > Metazoa > Chordata > Actinopteri > Cyprinodontiformes > Cyprinodontidae > Jordanella > Jordanella pulchra. The sequence continues at coordinate 6,944 of JAUZNJ010034381.1, read as the reverse complement.
AAGGGTCATTTTTTTAAGTGGAGATTTTTTTTACAACGAACTTATAAGCAGCTCATTTTTTACCAGCAGTAGATACTCTCTTGGTGTTGCTGTTTACTATAAATCTGGATAAGTTTATCCCGGGGATTCAAGCTGACAGTCCAAGAAGGGTCAGGATCAAAGCAGAGTTCTTCCATCTTAAAGCAACTTTAACCTCCAAAGCAATTTATGCAAACACTATTTCATAAACCTTTCAACAAAGGACATGTAGTTAGAAGGTTTTGTGGCAGCAATGACCTTCCTGTGTAAAATCGCACTAAAAATGAGGCTGCATTAAGGTAAAAAGTATTCTTTTACATTAAGTGAATAATTACTGGGACTGGAAATACTTCACTTATTCAGTTCTTGGTTATTTGATTCACACAGGAAAAAAAATGTTTGTGTACATCCTCCTAACTTTAGTTCCCCTGCAATTATCACCTTATTTGCAAATCAACATCCAACAAAACTGTATGGAAACGTTCAGTAAGTATTGTTTGCAAAAAACACAATGAAGTTAAAGCTTTTTAAAGCTGGCAAAGGTTTACTTACACATGGGCTTTGATTGAAGTAGTTGTTTAGCTAAATTACTAAATGTATTTGTATTCATGTACTAAATTTGTATTTACACTGAATAATTATTCTAAATGAGTTATCTGCTCTAGATAAGATAATACCTGCTTTTGTCCTTTAAACAAACCCAAATTCAAACATTAGGGACAATCCCTTTAAGCTGAACTGTTGCCATTCCTCTCCATCACTGTTTTTCTGTGTGGTCATTTCACAAGTTATTGCTCAGTATCATATAGGTTTTTAATTTAGTGTATTTTATCAGTCAGTGGACTTAATAGGAACAAATGTTGCACAATATATTACATGTATTCTGTTACACAGAAAAGGTTCTGACTCATTTATGCTCACTGAGATTGATTTGGCTGGTGTGGCATCCATGAAAAAGCTGAAAATAAATCAGCATGGCTGTTCTTCCTTGATGTAGGATGGCAATAAGCAGCATGCATTCCAGTAGCTTAGCGACTTAAACAGAAGCTCAGGCTATAGGCCACTGGGCAAAGAACTGAACACATTTGTCCTTATGTGGGACCGATAAAAGGCTCAGAGAGGACATTATTCCACATGGTTTTCAATCAAATCTCTAGAGATTTGCATTTATGATGTCTCAAATCACTAGAAGGTATAACATGTGAGGTTTCTTTAAACCTAAAGCTGCAGTAGGGAGTTTTGAGAAAATTGTGGACTTAGTCTGAAAATTTAAACAAACACTCCTCACAGGTCCTTCCTTCTTGCTCTCTGCTGCACTACAGCTGCCGCTCCACAACTTCTTCCCCACAGCGGAGCCTGCTGTGAACATAGAGGCTAGTTATCAGAGCTACTGATGATGACGGAAAAACAATTATGGCTGGATTACTGGTAGGGAACAAACATCAATGTATGTTTTACATTGAGTCGAGGCTGCAGCACATCAACAGCTACAACAGTGAGGGGTGTCAGCAGCACATACATGAGTGTGATTGACACTGCTAAGACATTCCTATGGCTTGGATTATTTGTTTCTGAACGGCAGCTGTGTACTTCTGCAAAAGCATAAGACTACTGGAAGGGAAAGGAGCAAGATTTTTTTCACAGATTATCTGTTTCATCTGACTACCAGTGCAAAGGTAAAAGATTAAAGCTTTTTTTCCAGCAGCTATCACAGCTGCTACCATGTCTGGTTTATTTGTTGTTGAACAAAGAACGATGCATATTTTCTTTAGCCTTGCAAAAAGGTTTTTAATGGAAAAGCAATAAAAACTCACAAAAATCTTTCAGAAAACCATGGAGAAACCTCAGACTAAATTAATTAACATTTTAACTTAAACGTTCCGTAAATTTGGACTAAGTATAAGAAAGAATCAGTGTTAGATTGGGAGACTGCCTGTTCATTTAGGGCCTTGCAAAAAGGTTCATGTTCAGGCTTCAATCATCTATGGCACCGTATCTAAAATTATACACATGGGAAATGTTTATGGCATAATTTGGATTTATGATGCCCCGAGCTCAAACAGATGCACAATGAGTCTAGTTGGAAAATACCCTGAAATTGTCGACAGATTAATCTAAGGAGGCACTAGGCTTGCTTAAATCTGTTGAAAGTTGCAAATGGTAAGCAGAGCTGAAATGGCAGCATGAGAACTTAGAAGTCAACAACATCAAGTACAAAACTTCAGATATGGATCATCCCTTCTGCGCATGCTAATAAAAAACTATTCAACATGTCTGACAACTTTAACATTTCTCTAATCAATTTTTTCTGTCTTTGACCTCTTTTTGCTTGGCATACTGACCACATTAGAATTCCTTCGTGGGGGTCAGTCTGTCTCTATTATGAGTCGTCTGAAAGTGGGGAGCTGCCCCCCACATGAAGTGACCTCACTTAGTTAAGATCAATAGCAGGCTGCACATTCCTTAGTCCAAGTCCTCAGCAGTCACTCAACCCTTGGCATCCCAGTCATCCAACACACTTTAGGTTTTCTTTAGAACAGTTATGTTTGGGTTGAATTCCACTTATTAACGTCCAGCGTCCTAGACAACCAATTCTGACCCGTGGGGGCAACTTTACTCAGTAAGGGAGGATGGGGGAGTGAGCTTATGTCACTTATTAGGTTGATTCCACAGAAAATGCTAAAGATCATGCAAATGTTTAAAGATTCATTTAAAAAAAGATTTCTAAGTATCGCCATCTTGACAATTGGAAATAAACATCCCTCCACCAAACTACAACCAGACCTTTTTCAATGTGTAGTCTTATATAACACAAACAGTGGCTCTGTTTTTGTTTGATAATTCTTTTTAAAACAACTTTTATAGCTGTTGCTTATAGTAGTCCTGCATCGCTAGTCCGTATTTACCATGTAAACTAACAACACCAAAAGGTATTCTAGATTCCCCTGGGGACGGCTGGTATACCAGCATTGGTGTCTGCACTGTATTTTATAAAGCATGGTGCAAATGAACAATGGATATGAGGTTTACTCTTCAGTTTACATGTGATTTAGGTTTTTATTCCTCTGGATCAAACTGTATACAAGCTTGGACAGTAAAATTATGGGCCTCACTGACCTCTTTGCTAGATGATTTAATGGCTGACTGACTGCACTATTTGACCAGACAAGCATAATAAGGGGATTAGAAAACTATCAAATGACAGAGTTTAATGTCCTTGGCTGCAGATACAGTACAGATCTGAATAGTCACACATTTTGTCTAAAGCTGTGAAGATGATATAAATGACTTAATTCTAGATAAATCCAGAACAAACAGTTTAACTATGGATTTGTCAGTTAGGAGAAGTTAGTGAATGCACCTCTGCATTTTAAAAGCAACCCTCATCCAGATGAAATCAGAGCCCTGCCATGTCCTGGCCACTAAAGCTGGATGCCTGTATGCAGGCGTTGATGCCACGGAGAGATGGAGCTGAAATGAAGTGTCACAAGAGAGATGAGCCCCCGCACTGTTATAGCAGAGCATGAAGCATGCTTTTCAGCATCTTCACTCACTTTCTTCATTTCACAAGTGTGGACTGGTTAGGTAACTATATGGAGCAATGGAACTAACAAATGACCTGTCGGATTATGAAATGCCAGCTACCAGTAATACAGTGAAGAAGATTCACTTAGCTGTTTACAGTATAAATTAGGTGTTTAAAAATTAAGTCAAAGAAAGCAGAAAAGCTGTACTACTTAGAAAGGCATTTTCTCTCTATGATTGATTTAAATCTATGCTGTATTAGGAAATGTTAAGTGCCGTTCAGAAATCCTACAGTTGAGATAAGAATTTATAATCTGCTCCCAAAAAATTCAACAAACATGCTACTGGTTCCACAGGTTCTTAATGTGATCAGAAACCAGGTCTTCCAGATGCTGATCCCCATTTGCGCACATTCTTTTCACTTATTTGGGAGTGTTCTATTCTGTGAATAGTATTTGGATTTTCTTCAATCGAACTTAAAGCATGCATTATTATTTAATATTAATTACATTGTATTTTTTTCCATTTCTGACTGTTTTTCCAATATCATGCCTGAATTTTCCCTTTTTTTTTATCTTAGACATGAATTATTATATATAGATAAGTGATTACAGAAGCATTCATCTCTTGTTAACAAACATTCACTGTGTTTATCTTTCAGATCCGTTTCCACGGAACTCAAGAGGGTGCTCTTCAGTTTTATCTCTGACGTTAGCATGAAGCCAGAAATTCATTTCTTTATTCAAAACAAATTAGACAGAGGGTTTATGATCTGACCATGCAGAAAGGGCAGGATGACTTATTTCTGGATTTCAAAGCAGGCTAAAAAACTAGAAAGAAGGCTTTTAGCAATTAGAAAGTTGTCCTTTAATATAGTGTTTCAGATGGAAATCTAAAAAAAGAAAAAACTGGGAATAATTCATCTTCATCACCTCCTCTTTCTTAAAAGAACTGTTTCTTTGTCAGCCAACTAGAGTCCCCACTGACCCCAGCAGGTTATCTCTGAAAACACGTCACCAGAGTTCCTGCGATCGGAAACTTCACCTGCATGCTGAGCAGCTCCATCCCTTGCAGATGTCTGCACGTCTCGCCAGCATACCTCTCACTGTTTCTTGCACTGCACACAATCTAGTGGATAGCAGCCAGAAGGAAAGCAGAGATGCATACCGATCTGAGCCCCGCAGCCTCACTACAGTGTGCACCAAAAATGTGTTGTGCACTGTGTCCTAATATATCACCTCTTTAATCTGATCTGTTGAATTATTCAGGTTTATTCTTCTGTGCCTTTCACCTAAAACATCTGCCCTGCCAGCTGATCTGCCAGGTTCGCCTTGCTGCCTGCGCCGCCACAGGAAGCTTTTAGTCCGGCTGCCATCCTGTGGTCTATGCTCCTTTTATCCCCCCACCCCCCCCCCACCCCACCCCTCCTCTATCTCTGTACTTGTGTTTTAGACTTCAGGGATAAAACATTCAGGAAAAAGAGATCAGGTTACTGTGTCAACAAACAGGATCAATGTGCACAAAGCTTTTAACGTAAGGGCAGTAGATTTTCTACAACTCAAACATCGCTGGTCTTTGAGGTTATGTAAGCACAAAAAGCCTTCTTCAAAAGACCATCTTTTAAAAATACTCTAAGAATAAAAACCTTATGTCACCAACATCAACACTTCAAGTATGCTTACGGAAAAAAAAAGCACATTGGCTCCTAAATATGATTAAATCCCATTTTTAAAAACTTACAGTATTAAGAAATACTTCAAGGTTTTCTGAAAAATAAAATTCTTGAGACTTTGTTTTTAGGTACCTGTTTAGTCTAGGCTTTGCCTGGCAATTTGTGAGTTTGATTTCAGCTTGCCCACACCACATGTTGATATGCCCTTGTTATACAACTCATAGACACAAGGAATACTAAATGTGACCAGTTGTGAGTTTGGCTGTAAAAGTGATTAAAGATTATTCATTTTGTTATAAAATAAGAGAACAAAGTATGAAGATACGAGTATGTCGAGTTAGATAGTTTATCATCACCTTGTTCATAAATAACCTCCACTGCAGCAGCATATTGAGGCAGACCTGCAGAAACGCTGGCTGGGACAGTTTCAAGAAAATAAAGAACATGAGAGACTCCAAAATCCAGTCTATCACTCAGCAAAAAAAAAAAAAAAAAAAAAACTCAAGGGCTGGTCTAACATATTAGGTAAAATGAATAAAACATCCCACAGTGATTAAAAATATATATTGTTTTGAAAGTATTTTAACTTTTGGAAGGTTTATGTTCTGTTTGATTTTGAGTAAACCTAACATAATCCTTTTTCACAAAAAGAGAATTATACCATTAGTGCAACTAGTTGTGATGTTGTGATGGTCTCTGGCTGCTAATCATCTTTAGAACCTGCTCAGCTCTATCAGAGTCTGTTCGGCCATCATTTTATGACTTTCTTTTCAAACGAAGATGCATAATTGTAAGTATGTCTCTTTAAAAAAAGCAAAATGGGAATCTATAAAAAATGTGTCCCAGTCAAGGTCTATGAACTTAGGGCAGTTTTTACCACAGTGGCTACAGCAGTTATTTACTTTAAGGATATCGTGTTTCACTATAGAGTAACTAAAATAAATAACATTTTTCAACAACATTCAAACATATCAAAATGACCCTGATATTTTTCATAAAGTCTAAATGGTTTCCAATAGCTTTAAAAAAAAAAGTTCAGAGTGAATCAATTGAAAATATTTTAAACATCATCTGCATAATATCTGTATTTTCAGAAATATCAAATCTATAGATCTGACAAATATGCAACTTAAATGATCAGAGTTCTTCTGGGTTTAAAAGATGAACAGGAACCTCTAATTTCCATTTTCCCATTTAATTTAGTCAAACCACAATATGACCAAGTACTGACCTCACACAACTTTTTTCATTATTCTTTCATCATAATTCATAGGTTTCAACAGCGCTCCACACAGCCCTAACCCACAGTTTAAAGAGCTGCTGTGCTTCAACATGAAAAGCCAGAACAGCTTGTTTAAAATTGTCCAATTAGATGTGTGTGATCAGAGGGCGCTGGCAGGAATGTCTTTAAAGGGTCAGCAACACCATTAGCAGAGTAAAGGGCACAACCTGGAATGCTCAGAGATATCAAATCACTTAGGCAGGGGGAGGGAGGTGGTACTGGGTGCTAAAATGGGATCGGTTAGAGACTCATTCAGTGATCACTAGCACTTCTGATAGTCCTGTCTGATACAACGAAAACATTCCCAACCATGTAGTACATCTTAATCTATCCTGATAAACATTTGCTGCATCATAGTGATAAACATATCACTTATCTATCTATCTATCTATCTATCTATCTATCTATCTATCTATCTATCTATCTATCTATCTATCTATCTATCTA
>JAUZNJ010034380.1:0-12736 GCA_034780135.1 Jordanella pulchra | reverse complement strand
CTCTCTCCTTAGTGGCTGTCTCTTTGGACCGAAACCTCGCTTTCCGGACCTGGCCCGAACCTCCACTTCACTTTCTCACTTTAATAAACTGTTTAACCTAAAGAGCTCTTCGTCCTAGTGTTCTGTATGTGGGTTCGCCAATTAAAAAGTAAACCCATCATGACAATTACCAGAGGTTTTGCTGTCATTTTTTGTCAAACATGATCTTTATCATTGAGGCATCATGTGTTTAAAATATTAATGGCTTTTCTGTCTTCCGTTTTCAATTTTACTTCAGTGGCATTTTTCACAATCGGTCAAAGATCTTTTGCTTAACCATTTTTTATTTACAAACTATATGTTGTGTGAAACTGAATTTGGTACCTGGTACCATTCAGAAAGGAAGTCATTAGGTGCCATGTTTACCGCCCTTTGTTTGCCGATAACAATGTATAGGTTCACAAGGTGTTAGAATAATGTAATAATTGTAGTGTTTTTATCTAATGTTTGCTTAGATGATTTTTTGAAATGATAGTGATGTGTTTTTACTTTAATTTGTAGTAGTAGATGCATTTCTTAATGTTCGTATATATTCTTGAAGAAAGGAGACAACTTCAAATTCCTTCAGTCTGCATCACCGTGAGGAGAGCCCAAGTACCTTTTCTCATGTGCTCCAAGGTCATAGGTGTAACAGATGCACACTGAGACCTTGTTTACAAAGGATCATTGTAGAAGAAGACTGAGGGGGAGAGGAACTACTCTAGGATCCATATCATGAGACAAGTTCCTGAGGTGGAGGGTTAATGATGACTGCCTTGGTTTCTGAGAGTTGCCAGTCCCGATAAGAAGAAGGACATCCTGTGTGGAGTAGAGCTATAATTAATCAAAGTTGGACTTGTTTTGATCATGAACATAGGATAGGTTGTTTAACCATATGTTGTAAGATTTGTACATGTTTCAAAACCCCCATCCTTAGAAACATTGTAACAGGGTTACACCCACTTTCTATTCTAATAAAATGTGAGGTCGAGCTAGATGAAGTCATAATTGAGCAGGTTTCTGCTCCTTCTCCACCCACAGGTAAAGATAATCTACCACTCTTGTGTCTTCTTTTAATTCTGAAGTGAATGAACCTAACACAAGGTCCACTGTTTTGCCCTGTGACACCCTCGGCACCCCCAATAAACCCAGGCCAATATACGTTTACTTCAGGAGGCTGTTTGTACATCTGGAGCTCATATCCATCTCTCCCTTTAGAGCTTTTGGGCCTCATTTTATGGGGTGCTCATCTCTTTATGCTCTCAAAAGAACAGTTCAAAAGGCTTTAAAGTCATGGCTGGAACACCAATGATGTGTGTCCAGACTGATTTTAAGTATCAGAGCGTAAGCATTTTTCCATTTTTTTCTTCTTCAAATGGTTTTATCCATTTACTTGCACCCTCAGTAATGTCTGGCAATCTGCTTACGAGTCCATAGAGAACGTTTTAAGCCACCTGGCCTTCAATAAGATGGGCATCATGCCTGCTTGATACCTGTCAGGTCACTGTACGTGGTCAGAGCCTCAACTCTATTCCAGCACTGTCTGCCGTGGGTCCAGTCCCCATCAGGGGAGCTTTCTGCTCCTGTTGTCTGCAGATTACTAGCATGTTTTTCTATCTGTTTTTCCATTTCTTTAATCCCTGAATAGTCCTCCTCTCTTTCAATGCAAAGATCCAAGTCATAATAGTTATCTAGTATGTGTCTTCCTTTGTTTTTTCATCAATATCTACATAAACATGAATGACCTTGATTGCCCTCTCAGGTTTTGCACTAACTCTGTACGTAGTTTGACAAGCTTTTTGGCATGTTGGCTTATCCTGGCCATGGTTGATCTTGATGTTTTGTCTGTTTGTGCAATTTTCAGAAAGCTTTGGAATTTTTGACACAAATTCTGGATTTTGTAATCCAACAATCACCATAGAAAGATTACATATTTTATTTTTTAATTTGCTTTAGGTAGTAATATTTTAAGAATATTTTTGCTTTTTAAACTGTTCTATATGTTTTGTTTAAATATCTTCAATAATATGTTTTGATTTTAGAAAGTAACTAAATGTAACTACGTGAATGCTTTAATGCTTATGACCAGATCATGAATTTATTTTATTACAAAATGAAGTTTTAAGGTGTTGTTATACACAATTCACAATTAAATTACTTCTTAATGTACAAAGCTGTTTACTAATTTGAGTAATTATTTAGTTTATTAACTTAATTAAACTGATTATATTGATTACAATCCTCAAAGAATGTATTTTCAACAAAAGGGAGAGACTTTAACCCAGTACCCAGAAGTCTAATAAAGTCTGAAACTTTGTTAGTTTTAATAATCCAAACCACACAAAGTATAGCAATGTCCAATAATTGTTTACCATATACCAATCTAAGAACAAAGTGAGATAAAAGGAAGATCTCAGACATTCCAATGTGCGGCTGAGCAAAGCAGCTTTTAGCGTGACACCCCTTCCTTCAGGAGGGGTCAAATCAATGTGATGAAGTGAACATAGCCACATCAGCTCTCAGCCTCAGAAGGGGAGGGGACGAAGCAGAGAGGGTAGGGGCAGAGGAGAGAGAGGGTGTAATACAGCTAGGAGTGGTGAGAGAAAAGAAGAGGTATTGGGTGTTCACTCTTTGTGAGAGAAAAGAGGTAGCTTGATTTTTTAAGCTCTTCTTTGTAACTTTACAAATTGTTTAAATCCATTCTTAGTGTGTTAGAACATAAGTAATATTAATTCAAAGCTTTACTACCAAATATTTTTAGACAGAGCCACACTTATAGATTGTTAGTTGGAAGCAAACACATGGAGGCTTGTATCTTTTACCACAGCAATGCAAACACAGCGGTTTGTCTTTTCAGCAAAAAAAGATGTTTACCTCTTCTCTTATTGTAATCTCCCCTTTCTTTTAAATTTATCGCCTTTATCCCTCATTTTTTCTTTTTTTACACCATTTTTTCCCTCCCAGGGGAGAAATCTCTGTAAAGGTTTCCTCAACTCCTTAAATTAAAGATAATTTGTGGAGACAGATGTCACTTCACACTGTACTTAACCAGATCAGATCACTGTGCTTAGACAGATTACATATTACAAATGGGGAAACTAAATGAAATAAAAAGTGCACCTTTAGTCTTCATATCACTAAACACACAATCTCAAACACCCATGATCATAATAGAAACATACCGTAATATCAGAGCAGCTCCTAACAAAACACTTTGCACTCCTAAGTTCATAGGAGTTCATTCAGTTCACTTATCTGTCATGACAACCAAGATGTATTTCTGCTTACTTTTGACCAAAAATGATTCAAGCAGTAAGTTAAAATTTATATGGATGGATCTTCAACTGCTTTTAACAACTTTAGTCTGGTAGAACTACAGCAAAATGAAACCACTCCCTTTAAATTAATTCAGTCTAACCAGTTTCCAGGCAGCACAGGTCCTCTGCGTGTAAAATAGTTCTATAATAGTGTGGTTGCTGGCTGTAAATTCTCTTAGAATAAAATCAAGACGCTCAGAAGATTCTCTTTGAATAGATTCGCCGATATCCCGGGGAAGGAAACAGATTTATTTCCAATTACAGTGTCGTTCAGAACAGTCTTATACTACTCTTTGACTCCTTGTATTTTGATCACATCATCTTTTTCATACATGTTTTCCTACTCCAAGTTGTAAAGGCCTGAAAGTCAACTACCAATGAAATAAATCAGGTGATGTGTGTCTCTGTAACGAGAAGAAGTGTGGTCCAATGACATTAGCAACCTTTATAAGGTGTGCTTCCATATTAGACGACTTCCTTTCCTTTGGCAAAATGGATTAGAAGAGAGTTTTGATGGACTCAAAATTGTGAGGTGGCTTTCAGAGGGATGCAGCAATCTTAAAATTGCCAACCTTTTGAAGCATGATCACTGAACAGTCAAGTGTTTTATGGCAAATAGCCAACAGGGTCACAAGAAGTGTATTGGAAAAAAGTACTACCCATGAATAGAGGGAAATCAAGCGGGAAGCTATTGATAAAAACATCAAGACTGGGCCAAGAAATATCTTAACGCTAATGAAATGAGAGGGACTCTGGATGGTCCAGATGGACCCCAAGCTGGATCAGTGAAGGCCAGAGATCCACTCCCACTCAGACACCAGCAAGGTGGAGGTGGGGTACTGGTATGGGCTGCTATCATCAAAGATGAATTTGTGGGACCTTTTCAGGTTGAGGATGGAGTAAAGCTCAACCCTCAGACCTGCTGCCAGTTTTTGAAGACACCTTCTTCAAGCAGCGTTTCAGGGAGGACCCAATATCATTCAAGAAAAACATGATTTTCATGCAGGACAATGATCCATCACATGCATCCAAATACTCCACAGAGCGACAAGAAGTAAAGGTCTAAAAGAAGAACAAATAAAGACATGTTCACCTTGTTTACCTGATCTGAATGCATAGAGAACCTTTGGTCCCTCATAAACTGTGAGATCTACAGGGAGGCTGTGGTGCTGCTGCAGCAACGTTGATCAGAAACACATCAAGCAACGGACAGGATCTACGGATAGAGGCTGTGGAGGGTCATCGTAAAGAGAGGTGGATATATTGGTCACTGATTGGGTTTTGGTTTTGATTTTGAATGTCAGACATGTTTATAAATTTTGTGTTATATTGGTTTACCTGGTGAGATGGCTATATATTTGTTTTTTATTAAGGTGCTGTCATGATTTTAGCCCTTCAGCTCTACCTGACTGTTCTGATTACTAGTGATGGTGAGATGAAGCCTCATGAGGCCTTTAAAACATTTGGCCAAATTGCTTCAACGAATCACTCATTTCATGGAGCTTCATGGGAACATGACACCACCTACTGGTGCAGTTCATAACTACACTTAGCATTATAATCTATGACGTTTCCAGCAGTTTTTCTTGTTTGTTTTTTTATCTTAATACATTTGAAACTGTTCATGATTGTGTATAATATATATATTTTTAATTTTGTTTGTGTAAATTGTATTAGAATAGATAAATCTTTTAAGATATGTTGTTTTCTGTCATTTTAGTGACATAAATTCAAGCAGACCCTGAACGTTTGTGCCACTTGGGCAATGATGAGTAAAATAAAAGGTGTTGGTCGATTTTATACAAAACAACTGTTTTTCCATAGTTTTTGTTTTAATTATGTGTCCACCCAATCGTTTTTTAAAACCACTAATCTAATTTGATGACGTATTGTTAAAAGGGCAAATCAATACAAATTGGAAACTTTGCCCAAAATACTGATTAATTAGTGCAACTTTCAAAAGCCACAATTAAGGATTGAACCAGGAACCTTTCAGGATGGAGTCATATTATTACAGCCTAAACCACTGTCACCACTACCAATACAGAGGAAATAAATGTAAACTAATTATGGGCACACAACTGACAACGATGATTTGTGTAATACAAGCAATTCTTTTCACGAACTAGATTGGTTGTCTAACCAATTTCTTCTTAGAGTGAATCAAAGCTCTGTGTAAACACTCGACTGAACGCATCTCTTCTACAAACTCCCACATCTTGCCTGAATACTGAAGCTGTTTAAATGCCTGTCAAAGTTCGTGGGCGATCTGAACCACTGCCCGAAGCGGTCAGGTGGTATTTGCGGTGGCGAGGCTTCAGTCGTCATCGATTTCAGCCCCTCCCCTACTTGAAGCAAGCCTCTAAACGGCTTTGCGGAAACGCCCCCTCCACTACTCGATAAACGCCTCAAAGCCTTGGCCCATCTCATATCATCAATATTGATTACTCATTGCCCTGACCTTCACTGTGCGGCTCCCTATTTCAACAGGTGCTCTTAACCAACTCAGTGCGACTTTTGCCCCAGTCACAGCTTCCAAGCCTTGTTCCATGTTTCTAATGTGTTTTTCTGATCCTGCCTGTTTTTGACCATAGAGTCTGCCTAAGTCCCTCCGCTGAAGGAATAATTCTGACCTCCTGTTGCCGAACCCTGGCTGTCTCTGAACTTGGCTTCTGATCACTGGATCCTAACTGATGGAAAACACTTTTTGCATGACCCTGGGTCGGTTTAATAACCCAGCCTCTGGTTGGTGGATTCAATACCTGTCTTCTGTTTGTCCCCTTAGCCCCCAAGTTCTCCTCCCCTGACTGTACTCGTGACCCAAGTGGATTTCCCCATTACGGACACCAGTATGTCCACACTCTTTGGAGCTCCTTTCTCAACAGTTTTTTAAAATAAAACATTTGGTTAACCGTTTTGGGTTCTGGCAGATTTTTACATTAACGTTACAGTACGATCTCGCCAGTATGAACCCACAGACAGATTCGGAATTTTTGTTCAAAGGTAGAGGGGGCTATTTCTGGCCTAGAAAGAAATGTCCAGGAACTTTTACAGGGACTTTCTTCTCTAAGGTTTTCCCAAGCTCAAGCTGGGCCTTCAGTTACATGGTCACTTCTCCTTTCTGTCACTCCCATGGTTAATGCTAACAACGAACCAAAGATTCAATCCCCAGGAGCGTTTTGATGGGGATCCTGAGCAATGCAGACCTCTTATAACCCAGTGTTCTCTGCTTTTTGAACTCCAGCTCACTGCTTTCCCTTATGAATGAGCCAAGGTGACCTATACCATCTCTCTACTATCTGGTAAGGCCAAGCTGTGGGGAACTTCTGAGTGGGAGAATGGTGCTGACAGCTGTGACTCATTTCTAGAGTTTTCTGATGAGATGAAGAGGGTTTTTGATCCCATCCGTCCTGAGAGGGAGGCTGCCAGGACTGTTTTCTCTCAAACAGAGCTCTCAACCTGTTACTGACTATATCATAGACTTCCATGCCCTAAAATCCAGTTGTCTTTGGAATAATGGAGCCCTGTTTGACATTTTTTATCAGGGCCTGTCAGATGATATCAAGGATGAGATTGCTTTCTGTGACCCTCCCAAGACCCTTGAAGCCTTAGAGAGGCTAGCAACACAGATCGAACAACGCCTTCATGAAAGAAAGAGGGAGAGGTCATCATCTAATTATCAAAGAAGGGTCCAACTTATCCAGGTCAGTCCATGCAGCATACCCCAAGCCTTCACCCCCTCCCCTGGTGGTACTGAGGAACCAATGCAGTTGGGTAGGACCAGGCTCTCAGCTGAAGAAAGGGAGAAGAGGTTCAAAAACCACATGTTTCTACTGCAGAGAGAGAACCATCAAGCTCTTAACTGTCCATTAAAAGGCACGGGCTCAGTAAAGCTAGGGAGGTCTTTGCTGAGCCCTATCCTCAGATCTCAGAACCCTCCCCACAATCAATGCACCATTAGATTTCCTGACTTTCCTGAAGGGAGAGAAGCTCCTGTTTTCATTGATTCTGGGGCTGAAGCTAATTTTATTCATGTCAGCCTAGCTCATGGGTTTGCACTGTAATTGAAACTTCCAGAGAAACCATGTGAAATTTTTGCCATTGATAGGCATCTCATTGATCAAATAACTCATTGTACCAAGTCTTTTTCTGTGCTGATTTCAGGAAACCACCGGGACAGAATCACGTTTCCTGCTGATCAGGTCTCCAGAGATTCCACAGATTCTGGGACGCTCTTGGCTCATCAAACACTGTCCAGTCATGAATTGGTCCACTAGTCATGTTCAGTCTTAGGGGCCATCTTGCTCCAGATCTTGTTTGAGGAAAGCCCCTATCATGATATCTCCCTGTGAGATCAACCAGGATTACCCAGATTTGTCTAGAGTTCCTAAGGTCTATCATGATTTGTCTGAGCTATTTAACAAATCGAAGGCCACTTCTCTGCCTCCCCATAGAGACTACGACTGTACCATTGACCTTCGTCCTGGAACCACCCCACCTGGGGACAGATTATTTTCCATTTCTGGTCCTGGATCTCTTAGACCCATCCATCCATCTTCTTCCGCTTCATCTGTCAGGGTCACGGTTGGGCTGGTGCCTATCTCCGGCAGACTGTGGGCATAAGGCGGGGTACACCCAGGACAGGACACCGGTCTGTTGCAGGACAACACATAGACACACAAGGACGCACAACCATGCACACATACACTCATACCTAGGGACCTTACAGTAATATTTTTGGACTGTGGAAGGAAGTAGGAGTACCCGGAGAGAACCCACGCATGCAAGGGAAGAAACATGCAAACTCCATGCAGATGGACCCCAGACCGGGATCTAACCCAGGACCTCCTTGCTGCAAGGCAACAGCGCTAACCACTGCTCCACCATACAGCCCCATCTCTTGGACCATGCATCGATTATCAAGGCCTTAATGAAATTACAGTTAAGAACAAGTACCCCCTGCCTCCCATTACTTCTTTTGAGCTTATTCAATGTAGCACTGTGTTCACGAAACTGGATCTGTGTAATGCCTACTATCTGGTCTGCATAAGAGGGGATGAATGGAAGATGGCTTTCAACAACCCTTCAGGGCATTATGAATACCTGGTTATGCCCTTTGGGCTCACCAATGCCTCAGCTGTCTTCCAAACACTGGTCGATGATGTTTTAAGGGACCTGCTAAACATATTAGTTTTTCTATACCTTGATGGCATCTTGATTTTTTCAAAGGATCTACCAATACATATCATGCATGTTTGTGAGGTTCTCCTTTGGCTTCCTCAAAATAAACTTTTTGTTAAGACTGAGAAGTGTGCATTTCATCAGTCATCTGTGTCCTTTCTGGGATTTGTCATTTCCCCTGGCAGGACAAACATTGATGCATCTAAGGTGGCAGCAGTCTGATCCATGCAGTTTGAAGCAGCTTCAACAGTTTCTTGGATTTGCCAATTTTTATTGCCGTTTTATTAAGGATTATAGTTCTGTGGCTGCCCTGCTTCACCAACTCACTTCAACCAAGACTCAGTTCAAGTGGTCCTCAAAGGCCAGAGAGGCTTTTGGTAAGCTAAAATGTCTATTTACCTCATCTCCTATCCTGCATTTTCCAGATCTATCTAAACCTTTTGTGGTGGAGGTTGATGCTTCAGACACTGGGGTTGGTACAGTTCTGTCTCAACGGTTTGCAGATGATGCCAGATTACATCCTTGTGCCTTTTTTTCTTGCCAGCTCTCTGCCTCTGGGAGAAACTATGATATTGGAGACAGAGAACTGTTGGCTATCAAACTAGCATTGGAGGAATGCAGGCACTGGCTGGTGGGGTGCACACATCCTTTTACTGTGTGGACAGACCATAAGAAGTTGGAATACCTCAAACCCGCTAAGAGACTGAACCCACACCAAGCTAGATGAGCACTTTTCTTCAGCAGATTTGACTTCATCCTGGCCTATTGACCTGGTACCAAGAACATCAAACCAGATGCCATTTCAAGAGTTCATCAGCCTTCTGTCTGTCCTTATGATTCTTTTTTTTTTTTTTTGAGCTTTTTACAGCACTAGTGGCTCGTTTTTCTGACAGTAGGTTGACAGGAAAGGGGGTATGAGAGAGGGGGAGAGACATGCGGGAAAGGACCGCAAGCCAGATTCGAACCTGGGTCGCCTGTGTCGAGGACTAAGGCCTCCATACATGGGTTGTGCGCGCTAACCACTGCGCCACCTGCACACCCTGTCCTTATGATTCTTTAGACCAAGACTACATCCTTCCCTCCAAGACCAGGCTAGCTCTTACCAGAACTGAGACCTTGCTGAGAAGGAGTCATCAGAAACAACCACCTGCAGTTCAATTTACTAAGGGTCTTCTGTTTGTTCCTGAAGAGATGGTGTCTAAGGTCCTTCATTTCGTTCATAGCTCTAAACTTTTCTGTCACCCAGGTATAACAAAGACTCTAGCAGTGGTCCAGTCAGGAGTCTGGTGGCCCACACTCAGAAAGGACACATGATAGTTTGTATCAGCATGTGCCACCTGTTCCAGAGTAAAGCCCTCCAGATGTCCCCCAGCCGGTCTACTGAGGCCTCTCCCTATTCCACATTGACCATGGTCTAACATCTCAATGGATTTTGTCACCAGCCTAACTCCCTACCAAGGTAACACTGTTCCCTCACTATGGTTGACAGATTCCCCAAGATGACCAACCTCATTCCTCTATGCAAGTTGCCTTTGGCACCAGATCTTGCAGATGTTCAGACTTCATGGCATTCCTAGCAAAATTATGTCTGATGACCACAATTTGTTTCCCGTTTTTGGGGTGAGTTTTGCACCCTTCTTGGCATTGACAGCAGTCTGCCTTTAGGTTTTCCCCCTCAGATGGATGACCAGACAGAGAGGATGAATCTGGAGGTTTAGTTTAAGTTGCGCATCATCTGCATGGATGGTCACAGTCGCTGGTCCCAGAATTTACCTTGGATAGAGCACGCCATCATGGATGACCATCAAGTGCCATAGGTCTGTCTCCATTTCATGTTGCACACCGTATGTTAGATCGAAACATCTATAAATGACATAAGACACAAGAATGAGAAATTGTCTTTACCTGCAGGTGGAGAATAATCACAGAGCTAACTCTGATAAGTTCTCAATTAGTCTGATTCCTCCTCGCAGCTTTAGGAGGAGGTCCTGATTCACAAAAACAAAAACTCTGAAGGAAGGAAGGAGGAACCCAGCTGCATATCTTCACACATGATTTGTACATTAGCACTTCTTTGTCTCACGACAAACTTGATCCTTTAATGCAGGTTTGATCCTGGAATCTTCCTCCCTAAGGATCTGTCCTACGCAGAGTCTCATTGTGCTTATTGTAAATCAGGCACCCTTAAGATTCTGGTGTTTATAGGAACGAGTCCCTGGGGTTCTCTTTTCACGGTGATGCAGACTGAAGGAGTTTAAAGTCGCCTCCTTGTTCAAAAGTATATATATGTATGTTAAAAAATGTATCTGCTACAAGTTAAAGTAAAAACACATATTAATGATCATTTCCAAAAATCATCTAAGCAAACATTAGATAAAAATACTACAATTATTACATTATTCTAACAATTCCAATCTTCAAAATGATAGCGTATAAGTGCACATAAGTATCTGAAAAGCACCTGACTGAGTTTTGTGTATAAAGCTATTTGGGGAGCAAGCCGGTTTTCCTCTAAATGCCGCCAGCTCTACCCATGTGCATTACATTTTATGTCTGGGCACATGAACTTTGTGTATTTTCAGGTGTGTATGTGTTTCCTAGTCTGTGTGTGCTCAACAATGTTTGTGTGGAAATTTCCGGTGCTGAATTCAGACTCAAGGCTTCCCTCATGCTAATATTTCCCACTTTCCAAGACAAATTATCAGAGGTCTCACACACATACATGAGCGAACCCTGGTTAAACCCTAACCAAGGTCAATGAGCAGTCTCGAAGAAAAAAAAATAATGTTATTTCGATTATTTGTTTTTTAAATTTTATTTATGAGTCAAGAAATGCAGCATTCTTTTGAAGATTAAAAAACATCATTTCCATTAATTAAATTTAATTAGAAAATTGGGAAGCATTTGCCTCCGTAATATCTTGGGTTTTTGAGGGATACTTGAGATTTTTTTTGTTTGTTTTACAAACTTTTCTAAATTTGACTTTTGAACTCAGAGAGCCAATCACATCTGACTTATTTCTCAGACTTTTTTCTCTGCATCATAACTGTACTATTAAACCCAAACTTAGCTTTAAAGCTAATTTGGACCATATGGATTTAGGGTGTATTATTTAGATTTCTTCCTTTCCTTTTGTGTTTCTTTAAGGACAAAGAAACTACCTCCTCTTCACACTGGAGCAGACTGGAAGGTTGTTCTTAATTTGCCAGAGATTGAGAAGTGGCTGAGAACAACCAGCAACAGAGTTGCTCAGCTTACCTACTCCGTTGGACAAGACAGTGAAAACAAACATGTGGATGTTCACCTGGTACAACTTAAGGTAAAGTAGTCATATTAAGAAATATGTTGAATATATATTGTGCAATTTTCCTCATTTCAGATATCACCATTAATTTTTAAAGAGTCTTTTAAAAAGATAAAGGTTTGTTGTAGAGTTATATGAATAAGCCCCGCCCACTTTGGTAAGTAATTACAATGCTGATAACATAAAGCCGAGGTTACACACTTGAGACTAAGTTTTGTCTAAATACCTTAAACTTTTTTTGCTCCATGAATTTTTTCATAAATATAGCGCCCCCTAGTTTCATATTGTTCTGGAATCAAGCACAGAGGTTAACCAAAATAAGTTCACCATACATTTTAAAACAGATACTAATTACCATAACTGTGCAATTATTTGCAAAACTCCGGTAATAAAAGAACATCTATCAAACATAGTGGAATAGAGAAATTGTGGATTTAGCAAAATGTTGCCAAATGTTAGTTAGCAAATAAGCAACGCCCACTTTTCATTAAGAATAAGAAAATCTCTTGAGGGGGAAATCTTCACCATACATCCAAAGTTTTATATCAATTTGTCAACTGGTTTTGAGGATATGAACCTTTGGTAATTCTAGTGCCCAAAACATGGCACTGCATAATACTGTCTATATACGTAGAACATTTACTTTCATAACAGTGTCTGAAATTTTAAAGTATAGTTGAGATATTATCAATTACCTTTTATACTAGCTTTTGCTCGATGTTTGTCCAATTGTAGTGTACACAATTTTAAACATTTTAAATCCCTCTTCTTTCATTATTCATGTTTTGATATATGAATTATAATAGTTAAAACTGTAAATCCGTCCGTCCGTCCGTCCGTCCGTCCGTCCATCCATCCATCATCCATCCATCCATCCATCCATCCATCCATCCATCCATCCATCCATCCATCCATC
>JAUZNJ010034379.1:0-12738 GCA_034780135.1 Jordanella pulchra | reverse complement strand
AAATCTTTCATTTATTTATTTTCATGAATTTCTTTTATTTATATATCAAAGCCGTTAAGGCGAGAGAGTTCTGACAACTCCGCTGATGACAATAGGCAGCATTTTACAGTCATTTACATTAGAAAAACGTTTAGAGAAAAAAAATCCGTAAAAAGTAATCTACCTATAATCACTTTTAAACCGAAGCAAATGGGAACAAAATACTGAACAAAAACTGTTGTCAGACTGACTCCATTAGTTTGACTCTGTTTTCATCAAGACATCTGAGCGTCGATGAGCTTCGATAGCTCAGTGTGAAAAACTGCTGATCCCAGTCTGTTGTCTACATTCGGTTTGTTCCTCTGCTTGGTTCCTATCTGTATCAAAGCTGAAGGTGAACTAAAAACGTAAAAGTAAAAGTTACTTTTCGGTTGATAAAAGCTTGTTTTATTTTTCGGTTTTGTCCTCACCAAGCACAACAGATCCCAGCCCTATTTTATTTTATTACCTGAGAAATAAAAAAAATTCATTACCTCTTGCAATGTACTCGCAGGCCAATAGGGGTGCATGAAACCCCGGTTGGGAACCACTGTACTGTGGCAATCAAGTTTTGGATTCAGTGGTTTAAAGCACAGAGCTACTGGATTCTAGAGCAGTAAAGATGCGTTTCTTAGAATCACACTCCTCTGTCTGGATATCTGATTGTGGATTTGACACGTCTCAGGATAATGTATGGATTCTTTTCAGTGGTAACGTTTTCTCCACTAGCCATAAAGAGTAACTGAACCCTAAATCATCCTTTTTTGCAGATAAACTTTATAATTTGGGCTCTGATGGTTCTATTTTACGGTGCAAAATTATATGTTTTTTTTACTGTTTAATTCTGCAACATTTGGTCTAATAATGTCATAATGCTGTTTTGTTTGGGATGAGAATAAAACCTACTTATTTCATAGTCCTTGTGCATTTGGAGCATTGAACTCCTGGAGACTCAATACATTTTCCATCTGATTCCAGGCAAGTGAAGCTGAACATTGGTAAGGTCACTTCCCATGTTCAGTCTCAGGACTCAAAGCAATGTGATTAGGACTAAAAAAGTGGAGGTTATGTAAAACGTTGAGACTAACGTCCCTCAGGCTTCTGTTTTACAGCTTTCATAAAAGTTAAGAAGTTTATAAAGCTTCAAATTGTTCAGCAAAATCATTATAAAAGCCTATACAACAAGAACAGTCTTTGATTATAAATAGTTATGTACAGGAAAACATGCTAAAATACGAGGAGAGAAACCAGACATAAAGAAAATAATACAGAGCTAGTGCCTGGCTGATTGGAATAACTATTGATCAGATTTATTACATTTAATCGAAGTTTTTCTATTAAAAAAATAAAAAAACTGTTCAGTTAAAGAAATTAAAAAAGCAAAAACATTGTGCAATTTTTCCTTCATTTGATCATTAAAGCAATTATTTCATATTAGGAAGATTAAGTGTCATTGACCGTGCAGTTAATCCAGTTTTTGGCCTCCTATTGAGAAACATGCTATAATATTTCTCCTGTGCTGCCATCTAAAGGGAATGCAGTGCTATAGATTCTGGAAACATGTAAATGCTAAACAAAAGTGAGATAATACAGGACCCTTTTTAGCTAGAATGATGATTTAGGCTGATCACATCACCTTCCATCACAGAAAGAACAAAATATGCCACAAAATTAGCCATTAGCACGTTAGCTATCGGCAAAAATATCTTTATTTAGAAATATGTAAAGGGACAAAACAGTTCATTAAAAATGTCTCAAACTTATCCTTAGATAACTCTTTGCATCTTCATTTAGGATTAACCAAGATTAACTTGTAAAAGGGGATAACATATGTTTGAGAGGAGCAAAAATCAAACTTATATCCATTGTTATAAATAACCCCAGTTTAAAAAATATGTTAGAAATTCGTGTTTTTTGGGTCATATTTTCCATGGGAAGTTACTTCCACCAAAATAACTTGGGATCCGAAGGTAGGAGACTGTGTGTCACTAAAAATCTTCCTTGGTGGAAAGTACTAGAACTTGTTAAGCTTTTCTAGTTGGGGCAAAATAAATAAAAGCAATTAAAAAAGTCAGTGTAATAAAATCAATAAACCACCATTTATATACACCACAGTGATAATTTTAAATCACTTTTATGTATGATGGTAGGCTACTCGGAAGAGAAAGATTTTACATGTTCCATCCACATGTTTCACAGAGGAAGAAGACCAAAATTACACTATCTTTTGAAACAATCATAACTTTCTTTAAAGTAAATGTATATTGCAAACACAATAATGCTGAAAAAGTCAATTAAACCACATTTAAAACCCTGACATGATGGAAGATGTCTTAGAGAAAAAGCATACATTGGTCTTGACCCCACTCAGAGTAGCTCCCAGCTTTAGCCTTTGATAAGACCCATTGTGTTTTATTCTGAATGTAGATGTCCCCTGAAACTAATATGTTATCCGCACAAAACATTTCAGATAAACTCTAACTTCATCAGTCCCCAGCAGATAGCCCTCCCTCAGATACAAGGTCGCATTTAGCTTCATCCAGGGAGGAGTTGATGATCGTTTCAGCCAGTTGATGGGCTAGCATGTGAAGATCTCTTTCTTCTGTTACCTGCTTTTTGTTTTTCATACTCAAGACCCAGTTTAATATCTCACAAGACAGAACCTCTGCGAAAGCATCCACGGTGGCGCCGTGGGCGCCCACGCACTCTCCTGCTTGGTCGTTTGTAGACAGGGAATGCATCAAATGCTCCATCAGTTCCACTTGAGTGTTGCTGATTGAGTTGTCCTCCTTCTCTTTTGGAGTTGGCGGAGGAGGTGAGGGCAGGAAGACCTTCGCCAGCCCCCCTTTGAGCTTACGAGCAAAACTGTTCCTGCTCCTCTCAAGCTCAGGGAGGAGAGGGGTTGTTGGAGGGGCATCTGGGTAGTCAAGGGAACCTGCAGCAGGAAGACCTGACTGGTACAGAGGTGGATGGCTGGACTCTGGGTTTTTAGAAGTCTGTAATTCCCTAAATGAGACCATCTCTTGGTTTAACAGGTCGTCTTCTTCCCCAGATGTATTAACAGGTGGTCCATTTTTAGTCTCTTCATAACCATTCTCTTGTCTGCTTGATACAAGACCTTCAGTATATTGAGGTATGCAAACTTCTTTCAGTGCAATCTCAATTATTGCCGATGCCAACTCCTCAGCCAACATCTCCGATGTTTGATTGGGTTTTTGTGCCTCAGGTTCCGACTTTTCCATTTGCTTAAGAGATGACTGGATTATGATCACTGCCAGATCTTGAGCAAACTCTTCCAGAGTTTTGGCATTTGCAGAGCTTTCTTGTTGTTCCTTGATGTTTTCAAGAATGGGCTCTTGACACTTTGAGTCTGAGCTTAGAGTTGGCATTGAATCCTGCAAAGACAGAGACATTAATTTACAAGGTGTGGATAAACATGTTTCTGTTCTTCATTAAAAAACGAAAAAGTTAAATTACATTTACAAAGCTAGAAGACAACCGAGTTCTTATGTGAACAGCCCAAACAAAATAGTGCATGAGTGGAAGAACAAAAGATTTTCAACAAGCAGATCTGAACCTAAACTGGGTCATTATAACGTGAAGCACTTTAACTTCTCAATGTATTTTGAGGTTATTGTCTTGCTGAAAGGGGAACATCTTTTCCATTCAGAAGTCTACAACCTTTAACACATTTTCATCGTTTAAAATCCTTACTTTTTTTAAGAGTATGATGCATTTAATGTGATGTGCTTTGTTACCATTTCCCCTATTAAGATGTCTTGTGGCTTCATTTTACTGAAAGCCAGGTTTGTGCAGGTGGACTTATCAGTCCTCTGGACCCAATTGGTTGGCATGGTAATATTTTGCATTGTCTGATTAAAGGAGGCTAAATACAAACAGTAGCAACAGTTTTCAGATGTAATTTGTAAGCAATATGAAACTCCCTTTTACAGGTTTATCAGGTAAAATGCCCTATAAATTGCATTTAAGGTTCCCAAAATGTAAAAATAAATAAATAATATAATTTTTCGCAGTACTAAATTATTCAAAAACGAGAAACTGAAAAATCCTAAAACATATTTGTTCAAAGAGGATAAATCAAGGTAAGGTGAAAAACTATTTGAATGATTTGGCTGCAGTATTTCAGATGAAAATAACTCTGTAAAAAAGGATGGCAGGACACAAATACTGCCCATAAATGGTCCCGCAACTCTCTTCAGTCTCTGTTTTATAAATATTTCAACATTCTTTGTCTGCTTCAGGCTTGAGAATGAAAAAAACGATAAACTACGAACTGAATAAAAAAGCTTCCAGAAGTTTCAGAAGAGAAAATCTAGTCATAAATCATGCAAAGCGATAGAATGAACAGAGAAACAGAGAGAAAAGGAAGTCCCCCTCTGAAGCCTCAGATGGAAAGTAAAATAAGGGCCTCAACCACAGCCTGTCACCATATGAGCTGTCATCTAGTCCGGATGTGACAGGCAGGAAGTTCAGATCAGAAATGCATCAGCTCAAATTGCTACTCGGGCGTTGATGACAGCAGCAGATCAAAACCTTTCTAAGCCCTAAGCCTTGGGTAATAATACTGGCAATGTGGAAAACAGAAAACAAATATTACATGAAATCTTCATGGGAATAATGTACAGATATTTTTTGTTTTTTTGTGTGAATACAAACTCACATGTTGGACAAATATCCACAGTATATTATACTTTTCTCTGTAATTTTTGCCAGGTTGTTGGTTAGTGCATTTGTTCTATGTCCTACATTTTACGGCCAAAGGCAGTGATCTCCAACTGCCAATTTTATGTCTTTTTTATTTCAAAAAAGTGTCAGAAAGGAATGACATACTGTAATTTTAATGGAAGATTGTGTTCTGGTGTCATAGCAGAAAGGATGGATGTTCTCATCTAAATCCTGAATGCTGGCACACACAAAAAAAATGCTTGTTTCCTTGAACAGATCGACACACTTGCTGTTTTTTTTTATGCTTACTGTATATTCACTGCAATTTTGGCATTTAAATGTATAGAAAGCCACAACAACATTACATAAAGTGGATAAATTGGGAAACTAGAAACTAATGCTGTAAGGTTGGTGGTGAAACATAACAGAGCGTTGATAAAAGAGTGCTAGAGAAAGTTTATAGTGACACAACATTACTTTTCTGAGCTTTTGAACTGTGGAGATCAGTGACAATGAGAAAGCATTAAACTTTTGTTGGTCCTAATCTAAAACAGGGAAGAGGATACAGGATTTTTTTAAAAGCTGAGATGTCCTGTTAGAAGACCATGCTGTAATATTTTAAGAAGCATTTATGTTGGGGTTTGTTGTTGTTTTTTAGACATCAATTGGCCATTGCTTTGCTTTCTAAGCCATCAATAAAATGTTACTTTTGTAGACATGCACAACGTGACCATTTTTGTAAACACTGTCTTAGCACATGCATATAGATTGGTAAGCAGTTATAGCAGCCTATGTTTTAAATGTGGCTTGATATCACTGTAGGGTACAAACAAGCAGTAATTAAATTTGAAAACCTGTTGCTGATAGCAGTAGCTGAAATTGTAATTAAAAAGAGAAATTGTTGTTAAAGCCATGTTTTCATTTGTGTAGACCACTGACTGGTTTTCTATTCACTGACAAATCCAAGTAGTTTTGCATGTTGATGTAAAAACTATTTCACTCTCATATTTGATTTTTAGGCATATTATATGAGTTTAGAGCTGCCTTTTTTTATCAAGCTTTCTGTGATATTCTTGTGCATTGTTTGTCCTTGTAAATGACAACAGGCTCCATGGCTTTGCCATGTTAGCACATGTTAGCATGTCAGCTTTGCCATGTTAGCACAACAGACTAAATTGATCTAATGCTTTTGATGTGTTTTACAACAACAAAAAAATATTAGATCTTAAAAGGAAGTTGTAAAATGACAGAAATTAGTTTGTTCTTTAGAAGAAGATATGCTAACCATATCAGGAAAGTCAAATTAGCATAATAAACCGCAAAGTTTCTTCTTCGCTTGTGAAAATTACTTTCTCAAAGTTAAACTTAGTTTACTAGAAGACCTTGTAAGAAACTATAAATGGTTTTTAGTTATTTGCCAAAGAGAGACACAGACACAATGACATAAATACTGTAATGAACAAGAAACTGTGGTAAGGGGTTTAAGCTAGCATAGTAGGTTTTAGGTAAATAATAAAAGTTGTGTAGTTATCAATTTCTTTGTAGATGGATATTTTTTTTAATAGATTAAATTTAGGACTCAGTGAACATCTAAAACTAGCAAATATTTCTCACTTTTCTTAATAGGACTACTGTGTGTATGTTTTTATAGCAACGATCTTAGCTAAACTTAGCTAACAATGGTCTACTGCTGCAACCATCTGCATACAGTGCCTGAACCATGCTGTAAACTTTAGCAACAGCCTTTGAGAGCAATGAAAACATTTCCTCTCCTATCTTCGTTCTAAGTCAGCTTAATTTTGAGTATCACCACAGTTTGAGTTATTAATTGAAAAAAAAAACAGTTACTTGATGGAAAAGTGTTTTTGACATCTTCATGATGAGCCAATATCTCGTTGTATGATCAGTCTCACAACAGACAGACCACAGAAAGAGTAAGATACAGAGTGAAGAGCAAACGTGGAAAAAATTACAGCAAGAACAAAGAATGTTTTCTCTTGGCAAAGTGAATTGGACTTTCTGGTGAGGCAGAGGAGTGTCTTTTTTTCTTGGTACACCTCCTCATTAACTTCTACGACTCCAAACATAATGTGTTCATACTCAGTATTGCTGCTGATGTAATGACAACAACATGCCTCGGTTAAAGTTTTCACAACCACACAAATTCACTATTAGTGTAGTAAGTGTAAGGGCACTTTCGATAATAGTTTCTTTTGGTCACTTGACCTTTTTAGGAAGGGTTTCTTTCTTCCTTCTTACTCAGTGGTTCACATGGTGAAAAAAAACCTCTGCAAAAAGCTATTTTAGGTTTCTGTAAATATCTAAAGCCACCCTCAAGAATAAACTCAGACAGAAACAAACTGTAAAAATGTCCGAGAGATAAAAAGGAAGTATATATACTGTAAATGAACTCAGAAGAGGTATATTACATTGCTTTTAACAAATAATAAAGTATATTAAACAAAACGGACAAGAAACAGTACAGAGTACAGAATGAATCCTAAAAAACAACTTTAGAGAAGTTACATAAACGAGGCACAAAAAAGAAAAAAAGCAAACACTCGAATGAACAGCCAGCTTGAACAAGGTGCATGTAGACAAACTTACCCCATTGAAGCTTGGTGCAAAGTGTGTTCAGTGTAAAAGGGGGTTACATGGGAAAGAGTTCACAAGTTTTGCTCACTTCCTGTATGTTTCTATAAGTGTATTTGTGCGTGGGAGGGGTGTGTTTGAGAAAATTACAGCACTAAAAAATAGGAAGTAACAGGGTATTGTATTGTAATGTTGACATAACTTTGTTAAAGTTTAAAGAGCATATGTTGTTAGAATAATTTTTATTTGCTTTTGTATATTTATTCTATTTTCTATATCCAAAGTTGAAAAATATGCAGAAAAGCGTAAAAAAAAGAAAAAAAAACATAAGTTGCCAATAGTGATGCAGTCATGTATAAAACTGTAGCATCGATGCATATCACAATAGCAACCAAAGAAGTAGGTAGAGACAATGTAGTCTACAGCTTGAATGGGAAAATGATCTATTTAGTGAGATGATGAATGTTAGTAATGTCTGAAAATCATATATTGGAATTTTATTTTTTCTTTCCCCCTATTTTCCTTTTCGGCAGAGATAGTATACCAAACAGAGCATTATTGCCCTCAAGGGGCTGTGGTGAAAATAGTATGTCTGAGAGGATCATGGTTGTTTAGCTGAACTGAAAGTAGTAAAAGGGAATTAATGCTTTTCTCCATTAAGGGTGATTCCCACAGATTAACACTAGGAGCTAAGTTACACCCTAAACTTCAAGCTAATGTTGTATATATGATGGATAAAGGCTTAGTTTAAATATTAAATCATTTGGCTCAGACACTGAGAAAAATATTGTCACTGCAGCACATAATTACTATGGTTTTTCATGTGGAAGAAACAAACATGACGGTAAATTTGGTTGGGATTTTGACATTTTTAAAGTAGTCAGTTATCGGATGAAGAGTCGGATAAATCTGCTCGATAATCAGTGCTTAAAATGATATATGTTCGTTAGCAAGTCTGCGTTCACTAGCTTGAAATGTTACATTTAGCACAAATTATACTGTTTGTTTTTTTTGGTCGGAGGAGGGCAAGCGTGGCCACCCATGCATTAAACACAGCCTGATCACTGAACACAACATTCTTTAGTTTTATTTTCTAACCAGTACAAATTGATTTACTTCACAGATTGTTCAAATTACAACCCCTACACTACAATGCAGTATTACTTAATACACACCGGTTAAAACGAAAAGCTTGGTTCTCTGTGCAGCTGAATTAGATTTGTTAATCCAGCCTGTTTAGAAGTTTTTTTTAAACATTGGTAAATATATGTATAATTAATTGGTTTAAAAATGTCCACAAACATGTTAAGGAAAGTTTTTACTGTATATATATGAAAAATAGATATTTTACAAAATTTTGTTTTTGGCTGCAGTCAAGACAAACCATAATAAAAAGATAAAGCTAAAACCCTCAGGATTGATTTGTGGATCTTTGGTTTTTACATTCCACATCTGGCTATTGATCCAGTTCTACATCCCGAATGCATTTCACGAGCCTCACTTGAATTCTTACCACCGTAACCCTGAACTTTATGTCCAAACGTACCCTATTGATTTCCAAACAACCTGTGGAAAGAAGGAACAGTTCAAATCTGTTCCAAGCGCACTGTGAACAACAAAATATTAATCTAAATTACACTAACTGTGAACCTTGATTTTAAAGCTGTGTTTGCTCATGTTGCTGTTTTCAAGTGCCTGAAATGATGTATGCTGATGGTTTACTCAGGGAATGACATAACTCTTTTTCACAGGTCAAAGGAAAATGGCCTTGGAACCTGAATTAGATTTATTTTTATTCGGTTATTAAGACACAGAGACAATTTATGGACTCACCTCTTGATAGTCTGACAAGAATCCAAACTCCTGGCAGTGAGATGGATATCCGCTGCCAGTTTCCTCTTCTTTCCATCTTCACCTGCCCTCTGAGTTTACACATATGGTGTCCACAGTTCTCTATCCATCTATGATTTAAATTATTGATGAAGCTTTTCTGTGTTGTAAGCCTCAGTTGTTCTTTTTTTTTTATTCCCAAGCTCTGGAAACACTTAAATCACGCCCTACGCCAGATAGCGTTCAGCGGATTTCTTATAAAAAGAGTTAAAAGATAACAAGTTTACGTTCCATTATATATCACCATGGTGCAGGAAGTCAACTCTGTCTAAGACTCAGAAATGCAGGAAGCAGAGGTATCTTGCGATCACCAAGTTTCCATTAAAATGATTAAAGGCTAGCTAAATGGTTGTTCAGGAACATGTCTGGAGAAAAAAAGCCTTCCCTCTCCTGCCATCGTTGTTTTTCAAAATGGGGATGAACTATTTCTTTGAAACACACAATTTGATGCTTATTTAATAAAACATAGCCAAGTTTAATAATTTCACAATTTAAAAGCAATTTACAAAACGTTATGAAACGAAAGGGGTGAAATGTCCAGATCCCTTCATTGCCTTGGTTGAGCACAGTAAAGGATGTGTGATGCTGTGGGTCTGCTTCTCTTCAACTGGTGCTGGGAAACCAGTTAGAATGCATCCAACTATGAAGTTTTTAATTGAGCATATATGGCAATATGACAGGATACTAATCTGAAACATATGGTCAGAAAGACCTGGATGATTAATGAACCTTTAATGGCCACTGGATTCCCGTGACCTACATGCCACAGAAGGGGCTCTGCTACAGAAAGGAGAGGATGAGGAAGGGTATTGACTCCACACAGCCTATATCTGCAATATATCTATTGTCTTTGTTGATGTTAGAGAAGACTTAATGTTGTCGGACTCACAAAGGATGTAGAATATTAACAGCAGAAGTAGAATTACTGCTTCTTAACGAGTCTCTACAAAAATTAAAAGTATACAATTTATTATGGTTGTTACTTCTATACCAGTAGTGTTTCATCTAAGCAAATAAAATGAGAAACTAGAATCTAAAATAAAGTTAACTAAGTTCTGTAAAAAGTTCAAAGTCCATTTATGTATTTAAAACGTTTACATTGTGGCTAGACGTTAACAGATGGGCTGAGAACACACACGTGTATGTCCTGTGACTATTTAAAAACTCGCTGCTGCCTCAACCTGAAAAAAACAGCAGCAAATAACGCTTATATTTCTGTTAAGTGCTATGATGTTTGAATATCTCTACAGCTCCTCCCTCTTCTTCTAGGGTGTATTGGGTTATTTGCCAAACCGACGGGGTCACCGTCAGTTTAGAAGAATGTTACTAATACTTATATAAAATAATTAACATTTTTACATGATAAATTGAGGAAACGTATCCTATTTGTTGTTGGTTTCTTAAATTTTTTTTTCGTTTTAAAAAAAAACCGTTTAATTTAAAGTTATTTTAAAAATACACCGGGAGGAGCTGGTGCATGTAACCAGCGCTCCTTATCAACGGCATTCGCTTCAGCTTCCTGATTGGTCAGTCTGGCTTAAATTCTAGCCAATGAGAATGAGGCGCAGGAGATTTAGATTCTCAGCTGAACTACTTTGTTTGCGCTCCAGACAACAGCAACTCCGCCAAACTGGAATATATTTAACAAAAAACTACGCTCTCTTGTGTCTAAATTGTATTTGACAGAGCAAAGTACATTAAGGTAAGATAAAATATCAAACTTCGGACTATTTAAGTGCCACTCGCTACGAGAAAGCCCCACCCGCAATGCAAAGTTGACCGCGGGGAAGCCTAGTTGCAAATATGTGAAGGTTTTTGATTAGTTAAAATGTGCCTTTTTCTGTTTTGTTTTTTTTCTGGTGTGCAATCCAAAGAGTGACAACTGGACGGTGATTTTCGGGTTACCCAGGAGAGCGAAGCTGCCTGCCATGCCTTTCACAAGAGCCAAATCCACGGCGAGCAAGACAGCCAAGCTGAATGCTGCAGCTACAGAGAACCAGGTCAGAGGCTGTTCTCTTGGAATAAGCAACATAAATCCGGCTTTAAATGCCTCAAATAAACAGGCAAAACAACAGCAATGTGATCTGGTTGTGTTTCAGGAAGAGGCCTCTCAGGTGAAGAGGTCCTCCTCTCCTCCTCATGGAGCTCCCAAGAAGAGAACCGCTTTTATCGACATCACCAATGTAAGTTATGCATGTTGCTTTAGTAAAAAAAAAAAAAAAAAAAAGTAGTAAATGTTCATTAGATGCTAATTTTTCATTTTAAACTGAATCATATTAGCTATTTGCATGGATGAAAGGGTTTTGGCATTGAGATGTTCATCGCTGCTGTGAAGAATTTTTGAATTGAATAATATTAAAAGGACCAAAAATATTTGTTAGAGCCATTTTTTTTGACAGTTTGGAAGTTCGTATTTTTTTATCTTTTTGCATCAAATACCATAAATAAAAAAATGTAAGTCTTTATCTTTATGTTTTCCCTTATTTTAAAAGCTAAAAATACTGATAAACTGTTGGTTGCTTAAAATGACAACAGTTTTTCTATGGCGGATAGTTGCTTCACTCGGGGCCGAATGGCTTGTTGGATTTGATGGATTGCAGACCCCTGGGTCAATGTTTGCCACAGCAAATACGAAAACAAAGTCCAATATATGCAACATAAATGCTAAACTATATGCACTTGCATGATTTTCCATCTTTAAATGCACCAAACAACAAAAAGTACATGATGCACTTTAAATCTTCTAATGACTCACCTTTCTTATTTGTTAGAATTTTCATTCTAGAAAGTTTTCAGGTTTTCTTGGGGTTTTTGATAACTTTAGGTAAAGTTGTACATGATTAATACCTTTTTATAGCAGCCATTTTCGGGATTAACAGCTACGAGCCTTTTAGGTCATGTCTCTACTTGCTTTGGACATTTAGTATTTTTGCTCATTCTTAAACAAAGTGGCTCACGTTGAGTCAGACTGGTTTTAAAAACCTGTTTGAACACAAATGATCAAGTCTAGCCTAAGATTTCTAAGTGTTTTAGTTTTTGATTTGTCCAATCGGAAACAGTAAAATGCTTTGATTAAACCTATTCCTTCTTAGCTCTGGTTGTATGTTTAGGATTGTTTTCTTTTCGTCAGGTGAACAAACACCCAGATTCTGGTATTTTTGCTTTTAGCCTTTAACATAGTCATTTTAAACTAGGGCTGAGTAATTCAGACCTTTTAGGTGGTAATATGTTTTAAAGAGGGTTTGGTGTCTTAAAATAGAAAAGTGAAACTTCCAGCTTTCTGTGCGTGGAAGGTTACGGTAAAGTCCTGCAGAAATGGCCTGTGGAAACGCAAACAAAGAAATAAAAAGGCCAAAAATAATTGCAATTTAGATTTTTGGCCAAATTCATTCAGCGTGTTTTTAAAATACGGTCTACGATGACTGATCTCCTGAAACGGCAGAATTAAAGGACTCTAACGCAACTGTGGTGGATGCCACCACCACATAGTGAACCAGCTGGTGGAGAAACCTGGGGCAAACCATCTACAAATTTCTGAAAGACTGAAGAGGG
>JAUZNJ010034376.1:0-12739 GCA_034780135.1 Jordanella pulchra | reverse complement strand
CCTCAACAAGGAAATTAATAACAGAGCAGCAGGAAGTAGTTCAGCATCCAATCTTTGATTGGTGGATCAACTGTCACTGTTGCTAGGCGACAGAGCGTACACTGAGTGAGAAGGATGGAGCTGTTTGGATCCAGAGCCATGAGTCTTTACACTGAAGGATCCGGTCCAGGTAGAACCGGGTCCTTGGAGCAGCCCATGAAATCGAACACAACAAAACGATCAGTCAGTAAAGCCATTTAAGGCCTGGTGGACCCCAGTCACCATAATCAGTGCTAACTGGACGGTTAGCGGGGAGCTAGGATGCTTTCTAACACCACTGCAGTTACCAGTAATAGGGTTTCCCACAATCCTTTGTGATAGGCTGTATTAGTACAGCCCCCCTCAAAGGCTCCAACGATGATCTTCCACAAAATGAGCAGAGGAAGTAAAAACATCTCCAGAGCTCGTGGTCAGATGGGGGTCCGTAACAACCAGGCGGTGCTGTGTGTTACCCGGAGGCAGGAACAGCTAATCTCTGCTGAAAACTTTATCAGGAGTTTTTGGGCTCTGGTGGCAGAAACTGAAACTGAGGGACCATTATGGCTCCAAACCCATCGGTTCCTTCATCAGATGTGAAGATTGTTCTGCTGGAAGCCTTCAGCCCATCTGTCCTCCACCAGGAGCAGCGTCACATGCTGCTGCTGTTAAACTCTGTAGCCATCAAAGTTCATCCAATGGATACCAAATGGAAAACAGGATTATGTTTTCTAATAGTTATCAGGAACAATGTCTGTATTACCTGCAAAAAAAATCATACAAACTCGTTCAATTGTCTTTTTTTCAATACAAAATAGTTGTGTGGGGACCAGCGGAGTGGTTCTGCTGGTTCCATCCTGCTGAGGGTGAAGATCAGCTCCATTATCCTGACTCTGCTGGACCACGGTGGGTTTGAGGAGCTGTTGACCCTGAATCACAACCAGGACTGTTTTCTTCAGGAGAATCGATGAATAAAATCTCCAATTAGAAAACTTCTAAACGTCAAAGTTGCTCCAGTGTAAAACGACCTTCTTGGAGGAACAGCAGAGCGAGCCTCAGTGCTGCCGAGAAACGTCCTGGATGTGAGGAGAAAGTGAAGCTGGCTTTGAAACCTGCTGACGCTGCAGCTTGAGATGTTTTCTTCCAAACGAGGGACAGGCTTTTATTTTCCTTCTGTCAGAGCTGCTTTTGGCCTCTTTCTGTTTTCTTGAACTTTTAATCATTGCTCTCATTGTTTTTCTAAAGGTTTGTGACCTTTCCAGACTCACAGACATCATCTGCTCCTGAATTTAGCGGCACCATGTGTTGCTTTGTTCCATCCCCGCGTGGTCAGACATCTTAAGATCAAGTTCAAGTGATTTCCTGATCTGACAGATTAAATTAACCTTAAATCTGTTTTCCATCCTGCCTCACATCAGGACAGGCCTTTGAACACGTTAAATCATAACTGATTTTTATCAGAGCTTTTATTTAGTCATATTAATGACATAAAGTGAAACAACAATCTGATTTTGTCCAATTAAATAAAACAAACCAACTTTTAGTGCTTTTTAAAGCTGCAGAAAAACCAACTATCGTTCCTTTACAGCCTAAATAATCTGAATTATAAAGAGAAATCCTGTTTAGTTTTTCACTCAGGAACCTTTTGGTCTTTCAGCTCAGATCTCTGCATGTTTGCTGCGTCATCACAGAGAATAACCTTCGTCTTTGTTGATAGAACATCATTTCCTTACTGCCAAGCTTTCTGAAGACGCAGTTTTATGTATTAAACACATTTTATTCATTATTTACATCAGTACAGGTTAACTTCAGAGGTGAAAAATCAGTTTAGCTTACAGATGTGTTCAGTATGCAAAACATTACAGTGTCGTCGATAAAAGAAGTTACGTGTTGGTGACGATGAGAAGGAACGGCCTCGTATTTCAGGGACTCCTGCTTCACTCGCTGCTCCACAGCCTGCAGGGACAGAAACACCAAGCTGCGCTAAAAACGGATTTTCCTTCCACTGGATTTGCAGCTTGAAACAGGACGTGAGTTCATTCGGTGTGTTAATTTCAAAATAAAACATCTGAGCTGAGTGAGTCTAGTTAAAGGAGATCAGTGCAGACGATCCTGGAGGCGTTTTACTTCTAAAACTCCTGCCAGAATGAGAGCGAACATCCTGTATGTGTTCTGAACCAGCAGGGAGTCTTTTCTACCTCCTCCATAAACAGAGCAGTGAGGCGGCGCCGTCCTTGGAACAGAGCAGCTGCTGGGAGGAGACCAAACCTCCCAGCAGGTCCTGGCAGGACAGCGCCCTCTTCAGGAGGGATACAAAGGGTGCAAATAGTTTTAAATGGACAATGACCAGATTAACACACAGACCGGTCTGGGCTAATCTGAGCGTTAGAGAAAATTCAACCAACACGGTTTAATGCTTCCATCACTGCCAGGTTAGAGGTTCTGCATCCAGTCTGGATCCGATCTTACAGTAGAACCAACAGTAAAGCAGAGACTGGTTCTGCTGGAGAACCAGCGGTTCATCATTTAGTGCCTAGTTGGACGTTTAGCTGCAGCTGGTTAGTTAGTCTCTGAGGTCTGGGTCACATCTGGAGCCTCCAGGCAGCGATCAGCTGGTCCCAGCTCGCTCTGCCGGCGCCGCCGGGCCGCCGTACTCCACGGGTCCAGAGGTTCCGCTCTCGGCCCCCTGGTTCAGAGCGATCAACAGAACCTTCTCCAGCTTCTGCTCCAGAGCGTCCAGCCGACGGTCCATGTGCTCCTTCAGCCTCTGCTCCATCTCCTCCAGACGGCGCTCCATGAGCCAATCACACTCCCTGCAGAGAGGAAACAGAACCAGTGACGGACTGGACGTACAGGCAGAGCTTTCCCTCCATCCTTCTTCTAAGTCGACATCTGGACATTAAACCTCAAACAGCTTCTGAAACGAGACCTGAGAGAAAACCTCCGACCCGATTCTAGCAGACAGAAGAACAGAACATCTCGACCATTTCACAGCCTTTACTGAACACCTGCAGAGTCCAGGAGTCGGATCTGGATCGGACCGAGTTCACCTCATCTAAACCAAAACCAACATTCCTGCTTGGCTTCCAAGCTGTTCGCCATGAAGCTAAAGAGTTTAAAGAAGTGACCAAAAATCGGACGGGACCAGCAGAGACGTGGGTCTTCATCCTGCTCCTCTGAGTCACTGCAGGGATTCACAGGAAGAAAGCTGGGATGAAGGATGTGTTAGAGATGAATTATTAATCCTTATTAGCTTCGGTTGGGTAGAATAATCCAACCATGCAGACAGAAAACTTTACAGGCTCAAAGAATCCAGGCTGAGTCTCTAAGAAAACTGCAGCAGCTTTGTTGTCTAAAAGGAAAGAAGTTTGCGTTGGAGGAAAGTTTTACCAACAAATCTCACTAAACAGTAAATAAATAATAATCAAACAGCAGAGACTTCAATCAATAAACCGTTTTTCTGGGTGTTATAAGGTCAGACGTACCGTGGAGCTGCGTTCCTCTCCCTAACATGGAGTCAGCTGCCCACCCTGCAGCTCGCCTCAGACAAAGACACCCATTGAAAGAGCTCGCTGGGCGGCTTCATGCTCCAACCAAACAGCAGGACTGGCTGGCTGAGCATTCGGAGCCTTTTCACATCATCTTCATCCTGCAAACATCCATCCAGGCTTATTGATCAGCTCTGTGTGGATGTCCTGCAAACCCAACCTCCAATCCTCCACATTTAGTTTAAGGGAGATCAGAGCTGACCTCTAGCTGACCTCTGAGCCCAGCTCTAACCACATGAGAGGAACAAGCCTGTTCCCTCCACTGGGAGCCATCTTGGGGCGCTGCTGGCAGCAGCAACAATCAGACAGTGTGGAAGAATCTGCTCCTTTATGCTCCATGTTTAGGATTTTCTCTAATTAAAGCATATTTCAGGTAAACACAGGAAATCGACTCCTTAAGCAGCAGAAATGACTCCGCCTCAGAACCCAGCAGCTTCAGCTCCGTGTTCATCTTCCACCACATCCTATTCTCACTGAAAAGCTGACCATGACTGACAAACTCCACCCACCAGGCGCCGCCCCTCCCTTTCTGCGCCGCCTCAGCGTTGTCCAGGCGAAGCTGTGTGACCTGCCCACAGACGCTCTGCAGCATGGGCAGAAGCTCCGGGCTCAGCACCTGTCCTGGGCCCCACCCTCTCAGGAAGTGGGACATCATTTCCTCCAGCTGGGTGGGGGTCACTGCCCCCCCATTTTCACTGCTCACTGTGGAGGAAAAACAGATTTTATGCACAAGATTGAGGAGAAAAAAACATGGAGGGATTTTCTAAAAGCGTCGTCCTCCTTCCAGCAGGCAGCTGATTGGTTCTGGGAGATGATGACACTTTATGACAGCAGCAGAGAAGCAGCAAAGGATGCTGAGGCCTGCTGTCCCAGAGGAGGATGGAGGCGACACTCACTGGTGTGATTACAGCTGGTGTCTGACAGCGACAGGTCGGGGGAGGTGGAGCCCTCGGACATCCCTCCGTTCTGAGACGGAGTCAGGTCTGCAGACCTGCTGGCTTCTGGAGACTGGAAACGGGTTCAAAGAGAAGAGCTGAAAACGTTTCATCCAATCAAAACAGTTTGTTCCTCCTGCTATAATGAGCAGATTATCTGAAACATAATGAAGTTTGGCAGATTTATTAGAAATAAAAGCAAAGAGGGAGGATTCTGGTACCGCGCAGTCGGCAGGATGGGGGGGGCTCCTGGCTGCAGCGGTTCCAACTCCTCCGGCCAAAACAGAGAAAGCTCCACCGCCCATGAGGAGCGGCAGGAAGCCGCCCAGAGAGCCGCTCTGATTCTGCAGAAAGAACCAAGCTGTTAAACCCAAACAGAGGTCAGAACCTCCTGCTGCTCCTTCAGATGTTCTCCTCCCACCTTCTGCTGGAACTGCACCATGTCCATGAGGTTCTGAGCTCCAGGAGACAAGCTGGTCCCCATCTCCTCCACCAGACTCTGCACCTGCTGCAGGTCGATCCCAGGACCGCGGGTCGGAGCAGGCCGCACCTCCTGCACACCCACCGCCACCCGACACACCAGAACACTGCTTCTACCTGCCAAAGATAGCAGCTGAGAGGAAACAGAACCGGATCAGACCAGAACCCATCAGAGCGGATCGGGTTTCATGGTCCATGACTCACCTTCACTTCACAGCCTGCAGACGGATCCTCCAGCCGCAGCTGCTTCCTGTAGAACGGGCCTCTGTCCGCCCTGCAGGACACAGAAACCCTCGGATCAACAACAGACTAGTAGCAGGGGCAACGCAAGACGCAGAGAAATGAAGGCAGTTAGAGAGAGAGGAGGAAGATCTACGGTTACCCCGACAACAGCCGCAGATCTTTACTTTTACTGAGGAAAACATAAAGCGTGTGTCCTCAGTGAAGCTGGAAGCATCAGTTGAATAAGCTGATCGTTCATGAACCCCCCAATCAGACTGCAGGACAACATGTGGAGATCAGTCTGCTACAGGTGTAATGCATGCTGCAGCATGATCCCCCCTCCACCGTGCTCCACTGAGGGGATGCAGAGTCCAGGGCTTGGTCCAGCCTTCATCCAACCATCCAGCTCACAGCTCAGGTTTATGCACAGAGACCGAGCCTCACGCAGCTGCTCAGGGGTCAGGGGTCGTGGTTTAAAGGGGTCACATCTTACTAGTTTAAAACTAGCTGGAACAACATCTCATTTATCTCCCTCACTTTGATGCACCATCAACTACCCGTCTGAGGAGGCAGCCCCCCCACGCCGGTTTGTCCAGTGTGGCTTCCTGTACCTGTCCCACTGAATGCTCTGGACCACGGTGCCCCGCACCGTCCCACAATAGTCCTCCTGCTGGTTGTAGACCTCCATGGTTCGAGCCTCGCTGATCACCATCAGGCTGCTGATAGCAGCAGAGGAGCTGCAGCTGAGAGCGAGGATGCAGGGAGAGCCTTCCTCCTGCTGCTCCAACAGCACCGCAGCAGCCCTGCAGGAGACAGAGCAGACGCACCATCAGCGTCAGATCATGGGCCATCTCTGCCCTGCTGGGAATAACAGCTTCTGGTATGAAAAATGTCCACTTAGAAAGTTTACTGATGAGCGTCTCTGTCAGACTGGCGGAGGTCGTCTTCATCCTCTTCTCTGCTGCTCAGATGAACAGGAAGCAGGATGTCCGCCAGCTGAGCCCCCTGACAGGCCCAAGCTGCTCCGCTTTTCACCCTGATGTCCACCATGGAGCTGCAGCTGGAGCAGCTGCCTTCGAGGCGACGACGTCACGAGACGACTGAAGAAACAGGCTGGGAGACAATGACAGAGAAAGCAAACATCTTCGCACCTTTAAAGCCTAAATCTACAGTGATATCGCTGCATGGAAGCCGCAGTAGGCTGGGTGTTTCTCATTAACCCACTTAGACTCTTCATCTTTTACTAAACATCCATCAACTATGTAACCGAGACCCTAAGCTTCCAGTAAGAAAATCCAGGATTAACAATAAACAGGATTTATAAAGATCGGACTGTGCTGTTGTCCAGGAACCAAGCTGCTCTCTCTTTAGGTGGATCTGTTCCCCAGCCTGGCTCATGCATCGGGCCGATTTTACTTATTTAGTCCATGTCAGAAAGAGAAAATAAAGCTGCAGCCTGACCAGATGTGTCCCTAACATCTGGAACAAACAAAAAAATCCTCCATCAAAGCAGATTCAAATCTCCATATAGAAATATCCATCAGATTCCTGACATCAGTAAAGACTGTAACAATTGTTCTGATTATTTCATGTTTTATTAAACTGGATCATGTGATTAAATGAAAATATAGTATAACTTAGGTTTGGTAAAAACTTGAAACACGAGGACTTTAATCAGGAGTAATGTCAAACAATTGAACATGGACATATGGATCATAATCGGTGATAATATCAGTTAAACTCTCTAAAATCAGTGCTAACATTAGCCAGAGTCGCTAACCTTCCTCTTGCTAACAGTCCCATCTTACCGTAAATCCGCTTCGGTTTTTCCCGCCTTTCGGCCCTTCTCACTCCGACATATTTCCTACCTCACTGCACGGAGTTTAAACTAACTGGCTTTAAAATGAAACCGGCATAAAAATTAAGATGTAATAAAATACTCTGGACATTCCTGACCGCCTTCATCTGACACGTCAGTGACGTAAAACTATGCGACGCACCCTAGCAGAGCCTTACAGAAAAGAAAGTTCCGACAACTCTATTGGTGGCAATGGGCAGCATCTTAAAGAGCAATGGCGGCGTACGGAGCTTCAGTAGTTCCAGAGAAGTTAGCCGTTCACGCTAGCGTTGTTATAGAACCAGGCTAAACTGTAACATCCTGCGCTTTTTTGTCTTCATGGCTCTGCGTCATATTATTACGTTGATGTGACGCAATCAAACATCGACCGCCTCTAAAACGATTGTTTTGGTGAGAAAAATGAGCTTTCTTTTGATGAAAATTCTTTATTTACTCAGGAAGTTGGTTTATTTTTTTGGAGGCGGCTTCCTGTAACAAACTTCAGAGCTGCAGTGGTGGTTCTTCGGTTTACTCTATTGAATTGTAATTTCAGTTTTA
This sequence comes from Jordanella pulchra, assembly GCA_034780135.1. Lineage (NCBI taxonomy): Eukaryota > Metazoa > Chordata > Actinopteri > Cyprinodontiformes > Cyprinodontidae > Jordanella > Jordanella pulchra. Next base: position 5,144 of record JAUZNJ010034376.1, on the reverse strand, counting down.
GATTTAATGCTGTAATTCTTTCCTTTAAAAAAAAATAGTTTTTTGTACTATAATGATTATAGAGGCAGAGCTGCTAAAAGCTCTCTAGCAATATTTTAAATTATCAAAAACCTTCTCTTAATTTCTCATTCTGGCCTCAGGATGAAGAAAAGTACAGTAACATCAGATATAAAAGTTTGTTATAAATATATTGATAAGATGGATCAGAAGAATTCTGATGGAGCCCTTTTTATTGCACCATTGAAGCTACAACCTGATAAAGATGAATTTTACAGGACGGATGGTCCAGTTTGGCTGGTCATGGTGTGTGCAGGCTGGGGGAACTGACTCAGATGTGACTCTTTTACGGTGTGCCCTACGGTTCTGTCCTGGGTCACCTTTTTTTTTGCCCCTAATCAGTAACTTAAATCAAGGTGATTTTATTTCAGATTTCTATTTCCTTGCTAACATCACCATATTGTATTGTTTCGCGTTCACTCCTGCTTACTTTGATACAATAACAAACTGCTTTTGATAAAATTTAGCAACATTTTTATGTCTTAAAACAGATTTTAAATGCAGACAAAACAAAAAAAGATGCAACTATCTAAAGCTGCCATATGTAGCATCCTCAGGACAAACTGAATTTGCATCCCACTATAGATGGCTTAGTATTATAACTGATGTTGCTCTGATCTTTTATTCCCACACTGAAGCTTTGGATGGTTTTGATTTTTGATTTACATCCCGACTCTTTTTAAAAAAATCTTTGATAGATTTAAGTGAGGTTTTAAAAATGCCCGTCTCTGCCCCAAAGCTTTTATGTTCTGGATACTGTATACAGGATGTTTTAAATCATGGAAGTTGTTGTTAGCTACTGATTTATGTGTTTCTGCTGAACTGATGTAACTGTGCTGTTGCTTGTCTTAGCAAGAACCTCTTTGGGAATTAATTTTTAATCTCCGTGAGTTTTTTTCTGGCTAAGTAAAGGTTACAAAACTAAAACTGAAAACTGTATTTAATTCATCCTGATTCCTATGAGTAAAGCACGGGTCAGTATAATCTGACATGCTTGTCAGTGAGGGTATTAATCAGAGAAGCCTGCAGTAATGCTAGGGGAGCTGCAGAGAACTAACACTCAGATGGATGAGCTTCCTGAAAGCATTTAGTAGTTGTTTTCATCACACATCTGAGCTTCATGAAATAAGATAATAACAAGCCACGTGCAGTTTGCCACAGCAAACATGCAGAGCGAGGAGCTCTGGTCAGAGAAGACCAAGGCTGAAGCTTTTGGCCGACATGCAGAGTTAGATTTGAAGGAACCTAAACTGCTGATCCCCCTGAACATTGGTCCACCAATCAATCGATCATTCGTCTGTCCATTGTGACGGAGCCTGATGCCTCCTTCAGCTGTCTCTAGGGGACAGCGGTGGTCCCAGGTCTCCAGTCCAAAGCAGCGAAAAATCATGTCTTAGAGCTTTGACTTGTCCATTGTGACGTAAATCTAAAGGGAAAATTTGAGAAACTTGAAGCAAACTTGAGCGATTAAGGTAAAAAAAGGGATGTGGATAAATCTGAGTGTATGTGCACCGTTCCAAAGGTTCTTGGAAGGAGTGTGAGGTCAGAAACCTGCTCTGAAACACATCATGGACAGAAGGCACATGGAAATCTTCTCTCTCTAACTTCTGCTGTTTTTGAAGCGGGGGATGGATTTCACAGAATGCTATGAAGACACCGTGTCCAGTGTGGCTGCTGCAGCTCGTTCAGGCTGCAGGACGCAGCTGAGGAGGCTGATTCTCAGAGGCTGCAGTCTGGACTGCCGGGATAACCGTGGCTGGAACCCCCTGCATGAGGCGGCAGCAGCTGGCAGCAATGAGTGTGTGCAGGAAATACTGTCTGCACTGAGTGGTAAGCACTTGGAGATCAGCTGTGTTTGTTGGACGGACTTTAGGTCCTGCTGCACCTGCGGCCTGTAGTTGATGTTTATTCAGCAGTGATAGCAAAGCTTTCTGAAGGTGAGCGGCTCTGGTTTTAGTCTCTGAACGCTCTCCTCTGCTTGGCCTCCGCCCCTCTGTGTGCAGCGGGCTCATCCAGGTGTTGTCATGATTATGTGAACTCTCTGACCCATGAGGGGGAGTCGGCGTGTTTCCTGGCAGCGCAGCGAGGACATGTGGCGACGGTTCGACTCCTCCTAAAAGCACAGGCAGACCTCAACCAGCTGACCAATGACCTCTCCTGTCCTCTGTATGCAGGTGACTCTCTTAGACTCGACCAACATGTCGTTCACCTGCTTCCCTGCTTTAAACTGTTTTTGTCATCACAGCTGTGGACAACGGGCACACGGAGGTGGTGAAGCTGTTGGTCAGGAAAGGTGCAGAGGTCAACAGGGTCCACACAGCGTCCTGCTGGACCTGCCTGCATCAGGCGGTTTATAAGGTGACTCACCGGCTGAGCGCTGTCTGCTCCCTCTGAGGTTGGGGGTCCAACTTGTCCTCCCTCTTTCAGGGTCACAACAGCATCGTGCGTTTTCTGGTTAACGTTTGCAACCTGGAGGCACATGACGACCACCGCATCACGCCGCTGTTTGTGGCCGCTCAGTACGGACAGAGGGACTGCCTGCAGCTGCTTATTGATGCTGGTGAGCTGCTGCTCCTAACTAGCTGATGTCAGCAGTATGTCTGGTTGAGGATGGGTCCAATCTGACCGAGTTTGTTCAAATCAGTTCAAGTCAGCAGCTGAACGATCTGCTGCTTCAGCTTTTTCATTCTGAACACGTTCAAACGAACTGAACCATAAAATCCATTAAAGTCACAGCAGTTTTTTATGAGGGAGTTTAAATGGATTATTGTTGGGAGATTTGAATGATGACAATAATATTATTATTTAGTCCTTTTTTGTTGAGAATAAATACAAATGAGGACAAATTGAAGTGATTTGGCTAAAATCAGTTGTGTTCTGATATCTACAGGCCTTCAGTTATGCAGCATGAGCTGATATGATGTTTGCTACATTATTCTGCACAGACCATCAGGTTTCACTAAACAATCCATCGTTCTCTGACATTTAGTCATTTTAGACCATGTCCTTTAACTCTGATTACAATAAAAGGAGCCCTGATACGTTTCATCGTTTCTTTAAAGAGCAAACATGCTGCTGGGTGGATCAGTATCACTGTTTACATCCCACGGACTCTAAAATAAGAGCTGCCCAAAGCGCTCAGTTAAAAGCTCTGTGCTCCAAGGAGCTGCGTGTTCCTTTGAACACGTGTGTTTCAGGAGACGGTGGCCTGGATGCTGATGGTTCTGATCTGGGGCCAAACACGGGTCGTCCTAAAGGATCGTGACCCACGGAAGAATGACAGCAGTTTCTAAACAATCCTTCATGAGTCCACATTTGAATATCGGACAGTGTGGAAGAAGCTGAAACAGGACGTCTGGAAAATAGAAAAGCAGATAAATCAGATGATCTGCTGAAGCAGTGAGTTTTTCTGCCCTTAGAATGAGAGGATTAGATATGATGCATTTGAAATTAGATAACAAAATTCATTTCTATTCTAAATATAAAGCATTTTATTCCATTGGCAGATTCTTACTAACCTGCTAAAATTATTTCAAGAAATAAAATGACTTAATAATGCTTCAGGGTTTGCAGTGACTTTATTTTTGCACAAAGTTTTGTTAGAAAGTAAAGGTAAACATTTTCTGTAAGTCGAAGCATAGTGGTCTGCACAGCATTTGCTTTTCTCTGCAGGTGCCGATGTGAACGCTCAGGCGGATGATCTGGCGACGCCGTTGCTGATTGCCTCCCAGGAAGGCCACCAGGCCTGTGTGGACCTCTTGCTGGACCACGGGGCCAATCCCAACATGGCCTGCAGCAACGAGTGGCCTCAGCTTCCCATTCATGCTGCTGCTGAGTTTGGACACATCAGGTGATGTCATCAGTGTAGCTTGATGAAGGATCAAACCTGCATCAGGGCTTTTAAAGACACTTTCATCTCCAATCAGGCTGTTTCCTTAAACCAATCGCTTTCATTCTGCTGTTTAAAACATGGTTTGTTGGCTGAAGTTCCTTCTTCGTTTTATACTCACCTTTGTGAAATCTCTCAACCAGTATTCTGCGCAGACTGATAGAGGTCACGGATCGGAGGTGTGATCGCGGCGAATCCATGGTCAGTCCGCTGTATCTGGCCATCAGCAGCGAGCGGACCAGCAGCACTGAGCTGCTGCTGAAGGAAGGTTACAGCCCAGACGCTCAAGACTGTGAAGACTCTCTGCGTTTCCCTTCTCCGCTCTGCCTGGCCTTCCATCGTACGTCCACCAAACCCTTCAGGTGTGTCACCCGGTTGTTACCTGTGCAAACACATTTACAGGAATATCTACACAGTTTATTGATGTTCTTAATAAACTGGGGGGGGGGTCCAGCTGTCCAGATGGGAGTCGACTCAATTAAATTAAGTCAACTTGTCAACAAGTCGACTTTTTGTTGAGTTTCCTGCTTAAATTAGAATATTTGAGAAAATTAGTACAAGACGCTCCAGGAAATGATCGTGAACAAGAGGCCCCATGTGAACAAGAGGCCCCATGTGAACAAGAATCCCCATGTGAACAAGAGGCCCCATGTGAACAAGAGGCCCCATGTGAACAAGAATCCCCATGTGAACAAGAATCCCCGTGTGAACAAGAATCCCCATGTGAACAAGAATCCCCATGTGAACAAGAATCCCCATGTGAACAAGAGGCCCCATGAACAAGAGGCCCCATGTGAACAAGAGGCCCCATGTGAACCTCTACAGGCCTCAGTCAACATCCTCAGGGATTGAAGTTCTGACGGACACAAACAGACTGAAGAAGAAGAGACGGTCTCTGGGAGAAAGATGGAGGCCCGGTTCAAGTTTGCCAAGTCCGCTGTGTTCGGATCCGTCGGCTGCGTCCTGCAGGCCGGATCTAATCGGCCGGTTACATCATAGCGCCGCGCCTCGGCCTGTTCAGATCGCTAGACTCCTTCGTCTGCAGCCGAAAAAATGCAGCCTTCATTTGAAGGATGGGTCCCGTGTTTCCTATGCAGCCTTCGTTTCCCATGATTCATTGGGAGTTAAAGAAAGACGGCTGCTCCGTGCTCAGAGGAAATGGCGACGAACAGTGGTGAATATTGGAAATGCAGTTTAA
>JAUZNJ010034375.1:0-37517 GCA_034780135.1 Jordanella pulchra | reverse complement strand
TTTGTTTGTGATTGCCAACCTTAAGAATAGGAAGTGGTGCCTATGGAAGAATCGACGGCATACGTGGTGTGGCGTCTCTTTAAGCACATTTTGGATTTCAATTTGGACTTTCAGGGTTCCAGATGTGCTGAAATGTAAGCTTGACATTTTACTCAGTAAAAGCATACCAAAATTGTTTTAGATCTACTTCATACACAAAGCAGGGAGCTGGATCTGTGTAACCTTCCCTCTACTTTGAGTTTTGTGCCAGTAGAGAGGCCAGGGGCTAAAGGGGCCCTGCCAGGGGTAAGCCAGCCTGAGCCAGAATGAAAGCAGGGGGATGGTGCGGGAATCAAGCCTGAGTCGCTGCCTGAGTCTTGGCGGGGGTCCAGGGGAATGTTCTGTGTGCCCAGGTTTTGTAGGGGCCCCCTGTCCTTCCTACTGCTCAGTTTTGGCTAATTAGAGAGATATGGGTTGAAGAACGAGGGCATCACATATCCAGCCCTCTTTGTTTATCCTTTTCCTGTCCTATGTTTTCCAGAATAACTTCTTCCTTAACAGGACTTAGGCTCAGCTGGGCTTCCTAAGCCTCTGGCTGAAGCTGTCTAAATAGCAGGGGGATGCTCTGGCTGACCCTAAGCTGGACTCATTGCTCTGGGTGGTAAAGTCAGGTCAACTGTGTCATTATCTGTTCTGTTAATGACCTCATTACCAGTGTACCACGTATGAGTGGTGTTGGTAAGATTTTGTGGCTTGAATTTTTTTAAACAGCACTTTTGTGATGGTTTATACCAATATAAGAGATGAGATCTGTGCTAATGAACAACACTAATGTTTAGTGCAAACATGATGTTTTGGGTTTAAAAAAAGGATATTCCAACTAAATTACAAAATAGAGCTATCATATTTTGTTAGATAGAATTACAGTGCTTTTCACTCCCTCAAACAAACCTAACTATAGGACACGGTAGAGGCAGAATCATGCTGTGTAAATGCCTCAGTTCTTCAGGTTTCTGAATATCTTTCCATCTATCTTCTCTCATAACCTCCTATATCCATCCTTCCCTCTCATTTGCTACCTGTGAGCAAGACGGCAAAAAATTCTCACTGTTTCCAAGGTGTGAGGCTTTATCAACTTTCACAGCCGAGTTTAATTACAGTTGGTTCCAAATATATCTAAATATATTCATATAAATAAACTGCAAGCAATGACTAACACTTACACTTGTCTTGACAGCTTCTTGTTGAATTAGTAAAGTTTTAGCTGTGGTAACGACAGGGAGCAGGGTCCTTGTCGTCTCGCCCATTTGGCTGTTTTCCTGTTTAATGAGCTGCCATTGTGTTAAAAAGTTCCAGATTGGTTCTGGCACAGGAGAAGTCATGTTTTTTTTTTCTTTTCTTTTTTGGAGGCGAACCTCAGAGCTCGTATTTATAAAACATTGTTGAGATTGTGCATGGTTGATTCCTCAACATGTACCTGTTGGAAATCTGTCCTTTTCTTAAACCCAGACCATGCTAGAGTATTTGTGCCTCATGTCCCCTGGCTTCAAATAAAGCTGTAATGCACTGAATGCTTCACAATCCAAGCCTCCAGTCGGACTGCTGGTCGAGTCGAAGGAAAATGCAGGAGCGTTGTTGTTGCCTCTTATCAGCTGAGGAATTTACAAGCTTACCTTTCAAAGTATTGAGGCTGAGCAAACACAAGTGTATGCTTTCACATGTCAGGAGCAGCTACTGAGGCTTCCAGGTAAAGTGTAGGGCCTGTGGCTTCTGTAACGCCACAGGAATGTTTGTGTTGGTGGAAAGTGATTTTACTAAATTCTGAAGTTTTGGGCTCGGCATCTTATTATCATCTGTATTTTTTCTGACTGGTAGGAAAGCAGAGTCTTTGTAGGAAGTGTCGCCTGCAGTTGGTCTGACGGCTGCTCTCAAGGCGTGATACTAAAAACATTTTTTATTGCCCTTCTTTTGCCTTTTATGGGTTGTTTCTTCCTTTATCTCGCTTTATAAACAGCATGTTTTCCTTTTTCATTTTCTACTGTCATTTGTTTATTTCCCCCCCCCTGCCTTTAGCCATCTTTAGACTATAGGCATCCAGGTGGATGGATATTAGAGTCCAGCCGCCCTTTTGTTCCTTTATGTTAAGTCTTATTTTTAGCTCTCCAGTTTCTCTGGTGTGTTTGCGTCTCGTTCTTGTTCCAGTATTGTCTCCTGCTTGTCTCTCTACCACGTCTGGTTCTTCAGCGGCTGTTGTTTTTAATTGGGATTGCTCTGCATCGTCTTTCATCCTCTTATCCCCCCCCCGTGCAAGCAGACGGGCAAACTGTGACTCGATGTGCATTTTTACGTGGGTGTTTCTGTTTGTATGAGGTTCTGTACTGCTCCTCTGTGTCTTCATGCTTTGCGTTTCCTTGACCTTACTTGAAGGCGAGGCCTAAAGCCCCTTTCAGTCCCACACCAACTACCTTCACTGAATCGCAGCTTTTCAATCTTTCAAGACTTTTTTAGCTTGAATTGGGTCAACATTAGAGTTCAGATCTCATTCTGGATTAAATATCTTAAACAAAAAAACGACCGGTGACTCAATCAGCTGATTTCAGAACCGTAAAAGAAAGAACCAGACTGGATCCTTTGGATGCCTGTTCTAAAAACGATATTAAGAAGCTAAAGATAAGAGATGCTCTGATTATAACTTAGGCCTGTTTCCTCTTTGTGTTTTGTAAAGCTTAATTTTAGGTGATGTGATCTTACTTAAGAAACTGTTGGTCTGATTGTTATCTAAGAATCATAGTCCAGTATAGATTTTAAAATAAACGTATGTTTGCCCTTTTTTCTTTCTCTTATCTTTATCAGAAAAATCCTCCCCCACATTTTGTGAGACATGGTGCTTAAGTCATTGAAAAGATATGTATGACGTACATCACATGCATTTATAAACCTCCTACCTTATTTATATATATCATCCAGAGTGAGAATGCATGGCAATAAAATGTCATATCTAGATAGTGTTTTGAATTTGAATCTTTGCAAATATTATACGTGTGACTATGATGTAGTGCAACGTTTCAGTCTAAATAAGGGTTGAAAACATCAAATTTGTCCATTTTTCTTAATGGAACCAGAGGTGATAACGCACTCTGACAGGGAGTAATTGGCTCCTGTTCAAAACAAAGAAACAGTTAATACAAAGTTTGAAGTTTAACATTGTCTTTAGCACCTTAGTTTAACCGTTAACACAAATAGATGAGTAGCTACCAGTAATCAAGAGTCCCAGGATGTTGATTCTTACCTTAACTCTTTTTTCTAATTAGCTTCCATCAGTTAAAGAACACGATAGACATGGATTGAAAGCTGTGAGTGTGACTGGGCTGTAATATGTTCAGCTGTCCTGGTGTCTCAGGACAGCTCCTGGACAATTAGCTCCTCCATCAATCTGACCCAAACCAGGTACTGCTCAGGTGTCCTGGGACAGAGAGCTTTTAGTTAAATAAAGCCAAGCATTCCGGTCTGAAATCTATTTAATGAAACAGAAACCTGTGAACAGATCTGGGTTCATTGGTATATGTGAAAATCAACATAATGACTAATTTCTTTCAATGACTGTACCTGAGCGATTCAAACTGTGACCTGTTGATGAGAGATGATTAAATGGCATGCTGTGGCCTTGTGAGACTAAGTGCAATTCTTTATTCACATGAAGTGTAAATCTGATGCTGGAACAGCAGCACAGAAATAATCTATAGTGCTGAGGAAGCGCTGTCGTCAGCACTGCTGAGAGCCGGAGGCAGATAGGGCTTAATGGAAGGTCAGCTAAGGTCAGGAGAAGAGCAACTGTGGCCGTGACCCTACAGATCTGAAGATAACTGTCCACTCCACCAGGGTGCATATCAGTGTTGTTTACCAGGCTTCTGGACGCGTCTTTAGTAGAGATGAAAGTTCCTGATTAATGAGTTAATCTAAAGTTGACTGATCTTTGGTTTTAGTTGCACTTTTAATTCAGTTCAATTCCCGTAGGAAATAATATCAGTTAAATCACATGTCAAACGTGATTTCAGATTTTTGTTGTTTTTTTTTTTTTTTTTTTTTGAAACCTAAGAAAGGTTCAAAAAGGATCAGTTAGATTTGGTATAATAAAGTCTGAGATTATTTTAAGTGGGAAGAGTCCACCATCATCCAGACTTCTCTACTACCTGCTGGACCCTCGGTGCTGGTGGTCATGGTGTCAGATGTTCAAAGAAACACTGAATGGGCTCTAACCTAGGACAATAGTACCGCCGCACATAGCTCGCCCCGTCTACGTTGTTTAGGCTGCATTTGTATGCAGATAGATTCTCTTACTTCCACGCAGTATAGCCTCCTTTTTACCACCTTAGGGTGACATTTTGCTAGCTGCTGAAATGGCACAACGTACACATGCAAACTGGAAAATACTGATGGAGGAGCAAAGAATCATTGGGACATCTCTTGTTATTGTTTTTTCCCTTCTGTATTTTTGTGAACTAGGATTGAACCTGTCTTTGGCCAAAGTTTTAACTGCACCTCCTTGCTCCCTAGTTTATGTCCAGCAGACCGATCTTCTCCCTCCCCCTGTTGTAGTGGGCAGCATAGTGGGTGGCAGACCTTCTAATAAAACCCTATTATATTAATCATGATTCATTCATTTATTTAAATTTCGAACCATATGCCTGGACTGCACCTTTTTTCTTTTGTTGCGGAGGCTCCATGTCAGACAGCATTAGAGCCCCTCAGTTTGAGTTTTATAACATTATTATAATAGTTCAGTGTCTTAAGCAAACGTTTGTGCTGCCCTGGTAGCCAGAGTTTTAAACAGGTTGTTTTAATCATAACCAGGTTTTAGTTGAGGAGTTGAATAGTTTCTTTGAATGAGTGACCGCCCCATATTTGACTGCTACCATCTTTTCTAATAATCACCAACTGCTTATTTTTTTATCTTGCTTTGAGATGTTTTATTTGTATATTTGTGTCTTTATATAAGTTAAATGAAACCATCATGGTTGCTGTTCATCTCTATTCATTAACATTGAACTCAAACTCCTTTTAGTCGTAGCTCATACCTCAGATGTTTCTTGGAGCTGCCACTGGTGCTAAGCCAAAGGAAATAAATGCTCAAATAAAAAACTTAGTTTTATCTGGCCCTCAGGCGAGCTATCGAACTAGTCTGACTCACCCACTCAAGGCAGCTCTTTGTTATAAGAACATGTCTTTTTCTACCACTTTGTTGGCCTAAAACTTAGTTTTCCTTTCAGTCTTTTTTTATCCTTACCTCTTTTATTTATTCTACTGTTGAACCAGGCCTTTTTTTTTTACTATATTCTCTCCTTGCTGATACTTTTCTTGGCTTTGTGTGCTGTCATATCTTTTTTTCTTTATAGCCTTGAGTAATTGAATTTAGCCTTGCATTTGCTTCTTTTACACTTATGGGTACATTTGTGATATTTTTGAACAGTTTGTTGGAACAGTTTTATTGCTGCTTTTATTTGAAATCAAAGTTTTTCACTAATAGTCAAATAATAAAGAAATACAAAACTTAATTTTACAAAAGCTAAAAATAATCAGTAAATACCGAAATTTGTATGTTGACCCAATTAGATATAGTGAAAAAAAAAACAGTTCTTGGTGTTAATTTAAGAGAGAACCTTTTATTTATTTTATTCTGAAAGTTCTTCTATTGGAGAAACAGCTGTGAAGTTTTGTGTGGAAATTAATAGAAAAAGCTTAGAGCTTTGGAGGAATAATATGGAAGATGATGCAGGGTTTCCTCAAGATTAGAATTTTTGCAAATCTGGTGAGAATCCTGTTAAAGGCTCAACCAAACTTCTTTGTTGTGTTTATTTTTTTTTTACATACAAACCATATCAAAAAGTATTACAGAAATGGTTGATAAAAAGGCATTGAAGTTTATATAAGATGATTTTAAGGCCTATACTGCATCAGCTACTCGGCAAACCCAACCTTTGGCAACCGATCTTCTGAATTCTTCCAAGCAGGCATTATTTTTTCCCCCTAAACTCGACATTTTTCTGTTGTTGTGGCATTACGTTGAAACTTAACTTGGAAAAGACGGCAAAGACCAAAGTGGATGAAACTCTTGAGGAAATGCTCGATGTGCTAGTTGTCTGCAATGGTTTCCTCTGGTTTAGAAGTTGTCATATATAATTTATGCATCTATGACTTGGCTTTTATGCAACTGTACAAGCATGAACTGCTCGTCCTCCCTGTTCTCTGACTCTCCTCTCTTCTTTTGTTGTCAAACAGCTGAGGGAAGCAAGCAACACGAGAAAGATAACCGTTTGATGGAAGAAAAGAAAAAGAAAAAGCAAGAAGAAAAGAATAAGAAGGACATCGCTCAGAAAAAGGTGATTTGCATGTTTGTAGATGCTTCCTCGCTAACGAACAGGCTTATTTGCCTTAAATAGCAACAAAATGTATTTTTTCTTTACATGTTCTTAAATATGAATGACTTTAAATAAACACCTGTTATTTTATTGTTTTTGATTCATTTTATTTTCTCCTTCTGCAGGCTGCTGATCAGAAACTCAAAGGTGAGTCTGTTGATTTTTGTAAGTTTCTGTAACTCTTCAATTTAACTAGACTTGCTGTGAAAAAATGTTGCTCTTAGAGTTTTTGTTAAAGCTTTTTTTCGTTGCACTCAAATGTTTCCCGTTATTAAACACGTAATATCAGACAAAAGAGACTAGATTAAAAACAAACGGCAGTTTTCAATGAATTTCTTTATTTATTGTTGGAAAGGGGAAAAAATATCTAGTGTTTTAAGAATTCCTTGTTTCATCAAAGCAGCTCAAATAATCAAATGCCGTCTCCATGTCTGACTGTAGTAATGATCTTTTCTCTGTTAGTTTAACACTAGATGTAACGTGACCTGCTCAGATGGTTTTCCATAATTGCACGGTAAATTTGACAGCAAGGTTGAGCTTGAAATCTGAATTTTAAGCAAACTTTAAAAGTCTAAACCAAATGGAAACACTGCAAATTTGCATTTCCCTTTTTTCAAAGCAAATTAACCAACGCCGTCGTCCACTTTACATCGTCCCACGTGACAATAGTAAACGGTACGTAGGGGCTGCAATCTAGCACTGACCACAGATCAGTAATGGAGGAAAGTCTTAATGAATGTGTTTCCATCGGGGAAGGTGATCTTACATTAACATGTCAGTTAGTAATGGCGAATAACTACTGATTCGAACCAATTGTTTCCATCTCCCATTTTGCGCATTTGCCTTTTTTCTCAAAAGCCAAAAAACCCGAGCTTAAAATCTTTTTTGCCAATTTTAGGGGGTTTGTTCAAATGTTGCTGTTTTCATCAAGCTTTTCTGATACGATCTCATGCTTTAGATCAGTCTCTTTTTTTTTTTCTTCTAATGACCTACTGGATGAGCTGCGATGCGCTCCTGAAACAATTTTGGCGGGCAGGCTACTACAAATGTGGGGAATCACCGATTTAATAAGGATACCTGGCTAGTTTGGAAACCTTTTCCTTTTGGAAAAATGCAAACATCATTTCAAGACTGCTTTTAGTTTTGGTTTTGTTTGTTTTGTTTTCTGATATTAAAACTGACGACCTGGGATATATTTAAATGTCAAATGTACACTGGCATTTACATTTCCACAACACTCAAAGCTTCTGCGTCATGCATGATGCAGACTTTGTAACAGAAACAGCTCAGGGTAAAGCAGAGTGACGCTCGGTGCAACTCAAAGCATCATTGTAGTCTGACGGCACCCAGACAGGCTCAGCCTGTTAGATGTAAGTGAAGAGTAGAGGGGACGCGGGGGGGGGGGATTAGTTAATATGGAAAAGGACGTGATTTAAACTGAAATGCAAAAAAAAAAAAAAAAAAAGCCTCTGTCATTAGACGGCCTTTGATTTCTGGTGAGTTGATTTCTGTTGCATGAGATTTATTTGCTTTAAAAGAAAAACTCTATGATTCATTGTGAGTTTACACAGTTGGTTGGTTGCATTGGATTAATAATCAATACTCAGCTTTACACATTCTGCTGCTCCTCTAAAGTAACAAGGGTTGATATTTCCCTTCAGGGTTAGAATTGAATACAAAAGATATAAGATGTAAACAGCTGAGACATTAAAGAGGAGGCAGGTTACTGCGAAGCATCTGTTTTTATTATTATTATGGGGTAAATAGAGCAGAGATTTTTATCTCCCTTGTTTAACTTTGATATCTGGTTCCCTTAATAACACCAGTCTCACTTTTACTTCTCTGCTTTGTTTTTTTTCTTTGTGTTGCTCAACATGTTCATAACGGCATGAGGGCTCGTCTTTGATTACCCAGAGCGTGTTTGTCATCTCTTCTCTGGGAAATGTTATGATTAGAGTCTATTGGTTTCCTGTTGTTATGCTGATTGATTGTCAGCATACATCAGCTGACACTTGGTGGTCTTCCTTTTGGTTGCATGTTTCCGCTAATTGATCTAGATAATAGGAATTCACTTCCCTTGATGGTATTTACAGAGGTTTGAAGGACTATTTGCTTCCTCACACATTGTTTTGTTGCACTTTGTTTTGGATCAACGATTTTTGATTAGAAAAATATCTTACATGAGATGTGTTTTAGCTAAACCTAAAACTTCCCTGATCTGGTGCAAAAAGTAGCTAATATCCAACTCTGTCACATTTTGGGAATTTTGGCCCAACTATTGTGCAGATTTGTTTTGTTCACACATATTAGGAGCGTTTTTGTGCTCGAGCTGCCTTGACTAGCTGTGGATATTGAGCTACTGCTAGCTGCTGGTGAACTTTATAGCCCAAACATCCTTTAGCTTAAAGTTTCTGCTAGAGAGCAGAATTTATGGATCAGTCACCAAGTTGTCCAGACACTAACCATCACTGACACAGGTTAGCTAATAACTTTGTCTTCTTTTTTTCTTTACTTTCTCTTAATCAAACCATGATGTTTTGAGATCTGGTTTGTTTACATTCCGAATTTGTTGAGCCTGCTTCATGTTGTCATACAGGTTCTATTTGTGTAACCAGATATAGAAACAATCAGGCCTGGTTGTTGCTGTTGGACTTGGTTTACCATCTATGTATGGTAGGTGTGGTTGGTATTGAAGTGTATTCCATTTCAAAAATGTATAAATGTTACAAAAAAAGCAAATTCAAAAGTAATCTGGGACTCCTTGGAGTGATTCGATGCTGGCCCCACCTCAGGGGTCACATGAAATTGTACAAACTGGGGCCCCTAGCACACTTTTATTAAATGTTGTCTAATACAGGAAGTCTTTCAGTGGGAGAATGACTTTGTTGCTGTGAATGGACTCCAACCAACAACTAAAGAAAAGATATTAAAGAACAATCAATCCACCCAGAGACATATACAAAACTCTGTTTGTTATTTTTTTATTATCCTTCTTTTCTACATAAACCAGACTGTTTTGTTATTCGAGAATAAGGGATGAAACCTGAAAATCACAACCTGTTAGAGGGGTCGACGTAGAGACGCCCAACTGTGGGGTGGTAGACTATAGAGTAAGAGTCTTTAATGAGCCAGATATGAATAATAATGAAGAATGAAAGCAGGGAAGCGTTCTTGTAGCCGATAAATACAACAAAATGACTCTAATGGTTCAACCTTGGAATTAATACAGAGGAGGGCTGATGACGTGGGCATTTGTTATACTCTGTTTATGAAAGATGAAGATGGATTGGGAATGTGATCCTGAACGTGTGCACAGTGGATGCACATGCAGACGGACCTAAAAAGGACAGGAGGAAATAAGCCCAGTTTGAAAACTAATCATTTAAAGAGCCATCAGGACTCCTGGGAGTCGACCTGACTCCACCCATCTCCAATATCTTTTAAATGGAAGATGCCGTCAGTCGGTCAGGGATTGCTTTTTATGCATGGCACTAAATAGCAGAGGTGTGTGTGTGTATATGAATGTATTTATATGCAGAGAGGGAGGAAATCAGTATGCAGCAGTGATTTGTGTTTTTCCATCCATATCGGTGCATTCTGCCATCCTCATACACTTTCAGGAATTCATAGCCTCATCCGCGCAGCATCCCCCCCCCCTGCAGGCCCTCCTCGGACCCAGGCATTCAATTTGTTTGCGGTAATCGATCTCGGCTTCATATGTATGAAAATGAGATAAGGCTTCAGCACGCTGGAATTAACTTCTCTGCCCCCTATTAGGCACGGAGCTTCGCCAAATGCAGGGTTTCTAGATGCAGCATCCCCAGCGCCCCGGCCCACTTCCCCCACACATATAGGCTGGACCTCTGATTCCGACCCCCCTCCTCCTCCTCCTCCCATTTTCCTTTTAAGTCTCCTCCAAGGGAAGCTGATTATTCACTGACTATTCACAGCAGCTTCTTCACAATCACTGCCGACTCGACGATCAGAGTTGCTCAGGTTTTTTAACAGACATCCACAGTTATTCTGATCTGGAAGCATCGATCCTGCAGTTTATTAGCTAAGAATCGGTTTACCTGGAAAAACTATTCCAAATGTTTCCTGTTTATTAAGCCTTGCTTTATGATAAGGGTGAATTATATTGGAAAGGGTTGCAATAACAATATGACTTGAATTAATTATGAAAATAAGAAAATACCATAATATTGTCTAGTTATAGATTTGCTATGCATTTTACAACACTAGGCAAAACTACAAAATGCTGTTTATGTTTATTTGGGCTTTTATATGATAAAAGAACATAGTTAAGTGCATATTTTTGGTAAGAAAATATTGTTTTGGTAACAAAGATTTAGATTTGATTTACTCCTTTTTAAATCGTGTACGTTAGCTTGAGTGAGGAGACACTCATTTAGTCACTACAGTGTCATATCCTTCGGCCAGAGTAATACCTAAGTTCAATGGCTGCTTTCTACACCTTCGCTTTATTGCTTTTCGTGGCTGAAAGGATAGAAAGCTAAAGTAAAACCCTTCCCTCTGCTCCTGATGTTGGCTTCATTTTCACCCACTCTCAGCTCAGCCCCATGTCTGAGGAGAGACATATTTGCACGGTGTCGCCATGGTGATAACAGCATTATATTTTTCAAAGTGGCGAGAGACGCTCTTAAAACCCAAGAGCGTCCCCTCGTTTTGTATCGGATTAATTTGCGATTTCACATGCTATTAATTGTGTCAACATTTTTAAAGCGGAATTTCATGAATCGCAATCTAATTAGGGGCTAATTTACACCGGCTTTCTGCCTCCGTTCGTTTCTCTCCCCCCTCCCTCTTAAGTTAACCACATTTCTAAACACAAAATTAATTAATACTGTATAGCCTGTGAATTATGTCCAGTAGATTTATGAACGTAAGGCGTAATTGTTTCTTTACCATCTCTATTTTCTCTCAACATGAGGAATAGAGGATGAGGGATGAAGGAAACAATGCGTTCCTCTCTGTTTATTCATGTTGTATGATCACTCAAACGCCACAGACATATGAGCCCATTCGGTGCCTCCTACCCCCCACCCCGCCCCCACCACCACCACCAGCAACGTACCCCTCAACTCGGCATGAAGCTGCTTCATGTCAAACACAAGGCGTTTTAGTGACAGCAGCCCAGTGTTATGAGTGACAGTTCAGGCCGTGCTTTGCGGGCATTTCTCTGAGGTTGCATTGTTTTATTGAAAGGTTAAATGCATGTCAGCTTCTTTTCCTCCTGAAGGTAGAATGATTTTGGTTTAATTTTGTTGTTATTTCTGTCTGTGCTTTTAGTTATAAAAGACCTTTACTGTATTTATTTAGTTGGATCTCAGATGACTTGAATCAATCTTTTGGTCACCTCAGCATCCCTAGAAGCTCTTAAATGTAGGAAACCAGGCTCCTGCTTTCCAGAATTTGCACATTACTTTCGGTCTGATTTCATAAGTTAAAGGTTAAATAAGTTATTAATCAATAGTTACTCACCTACTTCAGTAATTTCATCCCGTATTATCTTTTACTTGAGTAAAAAAAAGGTTTAGGTAGTGCTTGAGTAACATTTCTCTGGTACTTTACCCGCCTCTGCCTCATGTTTCTTAGCTTGTTTTTTAGCTATAAGTTATTTATCGCCCTCAACTTCGACCTTAAACTGAACCGTAAGTTTGAACTTGTCCAAGCTTAAGGCAACTTAATCATGTTTGCACCAGACAAAAGAAACTTCGAAGAAGACTTAAAAAAAAAAGAAGATCTTTAGGTAGACAGAGGTTGGAAGAGCTAATTTAAAGGCTTGGTTTGGGATTTGGTTGCAGGGGGTTACTGGGGGCTCATAGCCAACTGTCAGTCTCTATAGCAACTGCCCATTATATAACTGCTGAGAAATGTAGCCTGCGTTTTGTGTGAAAGTGAAAGGGCTGAGTTTTTGTTGTTCTCTGCTGATGCTGACAGATGGGACGTTTCATCAATGTGCTCATTTGATCACTCCAGAGCATAAACGCTGAGACACTTAAATCTGCTTCTGGGACTTCCTGTTAGGTACACAAGGAACCGTTTTTTTCATTCTTGTACCGTTACTTACAGCACAGAGTTGGTATAACTACAATTAAAATAATTACAATAATAAAAGGCTTGGTTAGTCGGCCTATTTTCCTTCTGTACTGTAATGTGTTAAAACATAGACTTTGATTTTAAGGTCTGTATAACATATAATAAATGGAGAAATTTTCATTTCAAGGCTTTTTTTTTTTTAGGATTCTTTTGTCTATAACATCCAGCATCTACACGTTTGTGTTTTTTGTTCGCCTCCATTTGTGCTTCAAACAATATTAGATCCATCCATCTAACCACCCATCTACCCATTCAGCTATCCATTTTCTGTTGTTGTTTTTTTGCAGGTTTAACATTTATATTGAATAATGGAAACAGATTTGTAAAATGAGTCATTAAAATGTGTAAGCTCACTATTCTAGTGTTTTTGAAGGATTATGGTGTAATCTACTTGTGAACAACGAGTCCAGATCTGTTATAGTTGGGTAAACAACGGCAGATAGTCAGGAAACAGAAATAAAGTCAATGTTTTGTTTGTATTGTTTCCTTTGGTTTAATGAAAGCCTGGGCTTTCTTTTGTCTCCTAATTTTAACCCTCACTTCTCAATGGATTTAAGTGGATCTTTTATGAGCTCATTTTCTGTAAACTGGTCTTTAGAAGCAAACCTTTCCTGACAAGACAACAATAGTTGTTTGAAACACTCTACAAATATAAATATCCCCCATTATGTCCTTTTTTCACGCAGTTTCATAACTTTTCCACTATTCGTAGAACAAGAATTACACCATTGTGTAGGGCATATAAGCCTGCACGTTATGTCCATCCCTCCCCCCTCCACAAACATGACTGCATAATAAAGTAGCTCTGCAGACAATAGACAGAGGAGATATGGGAACCTGCACCACCAGGCGCTAAGCTCAGGGAGCCAACCGTTTTTGTTTTTTTTTTTCTTTTTGTGTGACACAGTCAATCTCCTTGCCGGTTATGCCTTGTTCTTGAATTTCCAATTACAGTCCGATTCTCTCATGTGTTTCCATTCGTCCATTGTTTCTCACTCGTGTTCTTCTCCCTGAGCCATTGCTATACCTTACTTACTTGCTCCTACACAACGTAATTAACCAGTTAGTATCAAGAAAGGCTGTAATTAAAACTTGTGGTTGGAGAGAAAACCTCAGCAGGAGGGTTTAATGTACTTTCATCACTTGATCCCTGTGCTTATTAAATTAGCTGCCATCTTCAGGGCAAGGGGTGCACTTCTTTTCCCACCACATGCTGCACTACAGTCCATTATTGACAAAGTATTGAACCTGTTACTGAAAATGTAAATCTCTGCAACTCTGTGAAAAATTTCTCATTTTTTGTGCAGTTTGACCTCCTAACACCAGTTTTGGTTTATTATGGTTTCTCTTTGAAGGGATGTTGCGTAAGAATTACTGCCATCTTGCAGTAGAATGGGGTATTTCACTCAAACAAGCGCCATACACTGGAGCATCACTGACACAGTGTGTCAAACAGCCTCGACAGCGTAGATGTAACCATGTCATCCGAAGCAAAGTCTATAGAAGCTGGAATTTACTGTGACAAAAAGCCAGAGTTCATCGTGGATTTTAAAGCCTCTAAACCCGAATAAACCTACAATTCTGTATCAACAAGATTGGTATACGTTTGCTAGATTGACTGCTTTCTGTGGTAACGAGCAACGCTGTGTAAATAAACCAAATGGGATAAAGTTAGCTTTATACTAATTGAGGCAGGACGTTTCACTTACTTTTCACGGAAAAACATGGTAACTTCAGCGTCCGAGAAGGTGTGTTTTCTTTTTCTTAAAGTCTCCAGTCTTGTTGTCTTTGATGTTTCCTTTTCTTTTACTTATGATGGTGAAACCGTTTGTTGTGCATTATGCACAGTCCTACATTTTGCTGCAATAGAGAAGACATTCAGCTGTTGAGTTAGTGTCTCCTAATAATCTTCACCACCGCCTCTAAGTTATTCCAGTACTATTCTGTCTAGGGCTGTTGTAAACGAATATTTTAGTAATCGACTAATCTATCGATTATTCTTCCGATTAATCGAGTAATCGGATAAAAAAATTAATAAAATAAAAACCATTGGCAAATCTGCAATAATATTAATATATTTATAATAATAATTATTATACTTAAGTTAAAAATTAATCAAAAATTTCTAATTCATACATAATAGTAGCGAGAAGAAAAAAGATTGTAACTTTTCAGGATGGAAAGACACCAATAAATGAATGCTTTTCATCTTATGCCTGTAATCTGTTGCTGCGTATTTTTATTAACAAACTTACATTAAGTCCTGCATAATCTCTCTCAGTTCCACCCTCACATACAATTTACACTACACCCGGTTAAGTAACTGCTGTGTTTAAGCGGTAGATGTAAAGTTAGCAAAATAATGTGCCTCAATTTACATCTATAACATGGCAGATTGTCACACAACGTAGTTGGCAAAGAGAACATAAACGTTAACTGTTGGCAACCGTGTACGAGTTGGATGCATGTAGCGGATATTTTCTCTTCAGATGCTGCAACATTGATTTTGTGCTGTTGTGGTACGCCAATTCTGCTTTGCAGTGGATGCATTGTGCCGTGTTGTCCTTTCTGTTTAGCCTAAAATGTTCCCAAACTTTTAACATTTTTTGTCGCTTTCGGGGTTCTCCTTCTGAGCATTCTCCGTTTCCCTCCATAGCTACAAACTTAGCACATGTGCTCCAGGCGCTAACGGAGTGGTAGCGTCGTGCAACACAAAAACTCTCCGGCTAGACCAGTGTGCTGCATATTTCACAGCATTGCTTATTACAATACAATAAATTTAGCGAAGCTTCGAGGCAAATAAATTTCCTCAAGGATTTTTTGTAATCGAGTTACTCGATGAATCGTTTCAGCCCTAATTCTGTCCCTCGCTGGCGTCTATACTTTCAAGATGGCAGAGTGTCATGGCGCTTCGCAAAATGACGACCAACCTTATTTAAAAACGAATATAAATTCTTCTTATGAAAATCTGATTATTAGTGTAGGTTATTATACACCAATAATAACACATATGTAAATATATTCAACAATTTCAAGCGTAAAAAACAGAAACTATTAAAAAAAAAATATCCCTTTAAAAGCTTTAATAGAAGCAGATTTAAGTCTTTAAATTTGGCTTTGTTCTGCTCTGATGTGACCAGAAAGCAAACCCAAAACGGATCTAAGGTTCATATCTAAAATTTAATTTTGCTTTAAGTAATGTTTTATAGAACGTTTATGAGCTTAAATGCTAAAAGTAGATTGAAGTAGAGGTTATCAGCTGTGTGTTTGTTATTTATTGACCTGATTACGCTGACACACATCGAGTTAAGACGGCACTTGTAGAACTATTCACTGCATTCTCTGTGCTAGGAAAGAGCCTGGGTGTTAAACATCGTGTCTGAGGGATATTTTACAAACGGTAACTTTTCTTGCAGCTAAACAAGCTGGGAGGTTTCACCTAATATATTATAACAGAAATTAGTCGAGGCATTTTGAAAAAAGGACAGTTGAGGTCAGGTGAATGAGGCTGTTGTTGGGGAACATTCAGCAGATGTTGGAGGACAGACCACAGAAGTAAAGGCAGCTTGACTGAGGGAAAGAATTGGATTGGAACCAAGGATCGATTATATCAAGGAAGTTTGTGGAATAACTAATGGGAATCAGCAGGGAAAGCAGCATAGATCAGACAGGCTAGCATGCATTCTCTGTACTGTTGTCCGATTGGTGAGGAATTGTCATGTGGGCTGATTTGAATTTAATCAGAAATGTGCGTCACCACCTGCAGCCAGTCGGATACCGTGGGAGCGAGGCAGAGTCTCCCTCTGCCCCTTGGCTGACACTGATCCGATTGGTAGAAATGGTTGGAAACCCTCATAAGCTCCTTTTCTTTGTGCCTTGATATTTCTGTTTACATCTGGCATGTGAACTTCAGCTCCTGAGGAAGTGAAAGCAGCTATAAGTTAATGCTATCCCTGCTTCCTGTCTGCTGCAGCGTGCTATTGGCAAGAAAGCGCCTCTGCTTTCCTCCAGCTTTTAGACATACTCTCGGCAGGCCCAGCAGAATACCTCTACACTCTGAATGCATTTCAGCCTCCAGTGTGTCGGTTCTGACCTGTGGTTCCATGTCACTGTGTGCTTCATCACTTCCACAGCAGGATAGCCCACTGAAGAGAATAGTTTGGACTCCTAACATGATTGAGAGAAGGTTACTCAGATGATTTGACTAACATCTTTCGTTAAATCAGCTTGGCAAAATCTTTCCAATGAGTAAATTATCTGTCATAGAGTTGAAACAGACGTTGTTTACGTTTAAACATAAGCTCTGATCTCCTGATTGACAAAGGTTTGTGAGTTCTCAACCCTTTCCAGGGAACTTTAAATGACAAAAACAAGATTTCTGTGCTAGTTATAGATGTTGGAAGAGAAGACTGACCTTTTCAAATGGTGTCAACCCTTATTACACATGTTCAGCTCCAGGCTGCGCGAGGCTGCTCAGCTACTGAGACAACCCTGAAAAAACACAGAATACTTGGAATACAGTAGAACAATCCTTAATCGGCTGAATCTTTTCCTTAAAAGCAGCCTGTTGACCCTAAACTAACAGACAGCTCCAATAGAATAGTTCATATCAGACCATTTGCTTGTGTTAGTACGGTCTAGTCAAAGTTCAGACCCAAATCTAATTCAGAATCTTTTGTTTACAGATGTAATCCATTCAGTCTGCTGAATTCTTTTATGAAGGAGCACATCTTTCCGTTTTTATTTAGTCTGAGGGTGGAATATGGATGCTTGGCACACTTTCCATATCGTCATTTGTAAAAACAAAACAAAAAAAAACATTAAACCTTGTATTCTTTCACTTTCTTGACAGAAACATCCACTTGTTTATTTGTATATTGAGCCTTATTGGATTTAATTTGATGTTTAGAAAGCACAGCCCTGTTAGTCAGAGCATTTCACTACACTGAATCTTTTACTGATGCTGGTCTGTTGTATCTGTCCAGTGCCAGAGGCTGTCCCCACTAAGCCCAGTCCTGGTTCATCTCAACACCTTCAAACCTCCAGCCCAACGCTGCCCCTCTCCTCCTCCTCCTGTTCTCCTGGCAATGCCAAGGGCCCCCCATGTGGTAGCCTGGTCCTGACTCAGACCCCCCCTCAGCAGCAGAGCCAGTTGTCCTCTGCCGGTCCCCGCTACCCGCCCAGAGAGGTGCCCCCGCGCTTCCGTCAGCAGGAGCACAAACAGCTACTGAAGAGAGGCCAGCCGCTGCCTGCAGGAGCACTCAGCGCTCTCACCCTCCCTCCTTCCTCTCCCTCATCTTCGCCCTCAGCGCCTTTGTCCTCGTCTTCTACGACTTCCAAGAGCGCTGCCCCAAACTCTGCCACGTCCGCTCCAAGCAAACACAGCTCAGGTTTGTGTCAGTGTAGTCAGTCTTGTTTCATTTCTTTTGTTCGGGGGTTGAAGTGTTTGGGCTTGTGAATCGACTGCTTTTAGTTTGTTTCGTCACTTTTTTGAATGTTGTCCATTGTTTTTCTCATGCTTTCATTTGTGTACGTCTCTGTTCAACTGTTTCTTATTACTGGTGCTTTTCTGGCATTTCGTACTTTTTTTTTTTTTTTTTTCTCCTTAGCGTAGCAGCAAGTGTATATCTCCTGTATCGATTTCTATTTCTTTGCAAATACAAATCTGTTTTTTTTCTTCTTCCTCTTTTTCTCTTATAGCATCCAGAGCTTTAGAAGTCACGTTGTTTTGCCACAATTTAGGCTTTGTATTCATCTAGCGGAGTTTTTTAGCCCTAGAGGTCTGTTAGAGAACACTGGTGAATGAAGACCAAGGGACATAGAGGGAGTTATAAATTATACCAAGCTAGCATCTTATGTTGGCAGCGTAATGCTGTGGGGAGGCGTTACTTTAACACAGACAGGGATGCTGGTTAGAGCTGGCAGGAGAATGGAGCTCAGTGGTACAGCTGGGAGGAAATCTTTCCCTGTTTGCAAAAGGCTTCAGGCTGCAATGAAAGTTCTCCTCTTTATACAACAACCTTAAACATGCCATCCAATCCATGTGTATTAATGTTAGTAGGGTTTAGTCAACGTTTTTTCAAAATTGATCTAGATCCTGTCGCAGGGATTTGCAAAGTTTCTTCTGCCTCTCTGCCCACTTGGCTTGTTATTTTACAGAGAAGAATATAGAAATAAACCAGTGTTTGCTGCAAAATGACTTTCAGTAGATTATTTGTCAACGATTCTTTTAAACAATCGTTATTTTTCCAATTCACCATAAAGGACTGGTGCATGTTATTCCCTCATTAAACCCAAACAACATTTGAAGTTCGTTGTGATGTAAAGAAATCTTGATAAAATTCAAGAGACGAATGTTTTAGCAAGGTGTTGTATGTTCTGTTTGAATTTCCTGTCCAGTTCTACCAAAGTGCTGTTTTAAAAACGGTGAGTTTTTCTGCATAAATGAAGGTGCTGTGTTCTAACCTCTGTAGCCAGTGGTAGACTTTTAATGAACTCCCTATTGGCTTATGTGATCAGTTATGCTTAACTAGCCTCAAGAGGCTCTTTGTAGAGTGTGTGTTTGTATTTGTATGTAATGTTTTGGTGCTGAGCTGCTTCATCTTGCACATCCTTTTCCTACACAAACTTAACCTTAACATCCAACATTATGTGTTTTTATAAATGTATAAAAGATTTTCCCCCATGCGTCATTTATCCCGATGGTTCATCTCGTCCTCCAACATTAACCCTCTGTCACCTTGAACAAATGAATAGGATGATGCATCTACGCTGTGCACCGTCTTCGTGGTTCAGTATGTTAAACAGGATTTACTGATCATATGCTTGCATCTTTGTTTAGGCTCCCTCAGCTTGTTTGTTTTGTTTTTTCTTCTCTTTTTTTTTTTGGATCTGCGACGTTCTGCCACCCCGTGCTGTCTTTGATTACAGGCTCAACGTTGGCTGTGAGCACAGCGAACACGCTCTCTGTAAACAGATCTGCAGCAGCTGCCGTGCACAGCCAGCATGGCAGAGCACCATGTCGCTGCTGCTGCTGTTGTGTTAACACTGGTGCCATCAGTCAGGAGCCTAAATCCTATGTAATCAGTTGCTGAAAGCCTGTTGGTTTTAAGAGAATTGTTTATTCCCTGAGGGTGTTGGTTTTGTATCTGTTAGATCTTTGGTTGAAAGTGGATTCCATTAGTTTGTATGAAGATGTTCTAAAAAATATTTCAGGATTTAGTCCTTGGTTTCCTCAGCTGCGAGCCAACATCTAAATATGGCTGCAGGCTTTAATCTCAGTAGAGAAGCAAACTGCTGGAGCCAGGAGAGTTCAACAGATATGTCTTTCGTGTAGGGTTAATGCTAGTAAAGACACCCTGGTTCTGTATATTAACCTTTAATGTTTTAGTCCGACGGTTGTTGTCCTGCTCGGCCTTCACTTTGTACTCCTTTTCCCAGGAGTCTCTAAGAAAAACAGCCTGTGGCAGGGTTCCCCCTCCTTTAGACGTTCGGTTTCATCCTAAGGGCTTTTTCTCGTCAGCTAATAGCCTGAAGCTAACAGTCCTGTTGTAGCAACTGTTCAACTGTGAATTACTGTGAAGACAGCACTTGAATTAGCTTGTTTTCACTCTTTTATTTACTCCCAGGACTATATTTGTTTTTGGTTTGTTGTTTTCCTTCTAGCTTCATAGCTAAAAATGTATTTTGATTTCCCTTAGTTAAAATGTGTGTGAGATTCTTACAGTATTATAATATATTTTTTACAATAAACACCAACATTTAAAATTAAAGCTCTAAAAATCTATCTGCTGTTACTTTTATAATATTGGTGAATAAAACACAAATATTACAGAAGATATCAGTAAAATTTGAGAAATTTAACAAAGCTCAGTCTCCAGGACACTAAATTTCTCACTCCAGCCCTTTGAGTGGCCGTTAAAATGCTTCAAGTAGGTTTGTCTCCACATAGAAAGCTAGAGAGAGTTACAGCCAGATCCATGCATGCAAGTAGTTGCAAGCACTTCTTCACATAAAGCTTATGGTAAAATCCTGCAACAATGGACTCCTTGCAAGCAAGGTTTCAAAAACTGAAAGCCTGTTGTTAAACATTTGCACTAGGAGTTGGTGCAAATAATAATCACAATTTTAACTTTTGGCTTTTTACTGTGAAGACAAATTTTTTTTTATATGTCATATTAAAAAGAAACTGGTATGTTGACCTGTTTTCAGCCAGCTGACGGGCAGTGTGCAACACTGTGTTTTCTTTAATGTTATTAAAAGGTCTTTAATCAGCAGGAACAAAAAGCCACACTGTGCTTGACTTGACCTCTGCTAGGATTGAACTGAAAGTTGCATTTAATGACGTTTATGATAAATATGCATTTATTTAAAACACTGAATTGGTTCATTTCTGTTGGGTTTTCGTTCTCTTCTTTTTCTTGTTCGCAGTTTTCAGTTACGATCAAAACAACTTTATTCCATTCAAACCTTAAACCAGACAGCATCACCAAACCTGATTTAAATTCAACAGCTTTAGGACCCACACATGACCTCTGCCCCACCAGACAGAGACCCTCCCCCCGTCCCTCTTCGTCCTTTTGTCACCCCACCCCCCCACCCCCCTTTTTTTTGTCGGGTCTCCAGCTGACCTGGGACCATTAAGTGGACAGAAGAACCCAGCAGCCGTCCAGACAGGCTTCGCACCAGCAGGTGCTGAAGTGGGCGTCTTTAAGGAGTGTGGGAAGTGCGGCAGGAACAGCTGTTTGCCCCTCATCCAGACAGAACATGCAGCCAGAGGGTCACTTTGTTTAAACACTTAGCCCTTTCATTTGCCCTTCCACCTCCTCCCCCCCCCCCATCTTATCCTGTTGACTTAAACTATGTCTAGGATTCATTGAAAATGTTCGCATAGTTGGATCTTCATGTTTTTGCTTTGAATTAATCTGCTGTTTTTTTGTTTTGTTTTTATTTGTCCGCCTCAGTAAGTGCCGGTTTGTATAAATGCAGCCTTGCTGTCATGTCCTAACACATCAGCAGCTCTTGGTTGTTTGTATTTTTTTTTTTAAGCATCAAATACCAAGAAGACGGCTTGGGCCCTAATGAAGCTAGGGAGGTATAGATTGGCCTTTGTGTTCACGCTGCGACACACTCATACCCACACAAGTGCGAGAACCCCCCGGTGGCTTCATTAATGCAGTCTCTGTCAGGGAAACTGAGAAGTCGCCGTGCTCTCCCTCTAGTATGTTCCCTCATCTCTCAGCAGAGGTAAACAGACATGAATGATGAGCTCCTCCGCTCCCTCTGGAGACCATTCCCTCACTGGCCCGTTTTCTCTCTGCTTCCGGACAAACAAGTACACGCCGTCCTTGACTGAGAAACCGAGAGGGTCTTTTAGGGGACAAAAGCCTAATAAATGTCCCACTTTTGCTTTGGCTTTGGTTTTATGTGCTCCTGGTGCTGAGCTCGGTCTGTCAGACTGAGGTAATCAGTTTGTTGCTTCTCATTCTCTCCTGCTTCCTCCAAACTGAATGAACGATCCCCTCCCCCCGCCTCCAGCCTCTCCTCCATCTTTCTCCCCACCCCACCCCCTAACCCTTACTCGTTCTGTCACCCAGGCTTTCATTTCATTTAAAGGGGAGGGGACGACATTTACTTCTTGGCAGAATGCCCATTTCTGTGATGGCAGCAAGTCTTCATTATATGAAGTTCATCTTTTGTTATTTCTGCCTCAGCTCTGCTTGGCAGCACACAGGATTGCTGATCTTTGAGCCTCATTGACTGTGTTTTGCATCGCCACAACATTGCTTTATTTAACACTCTAGATTTAAACCGAAATCAAGCATTTTTGCACAGAACGGCAGGCCCAGACACCGCAGGAAGCAGGAGAAGCTAGAGAGGGATCCTTTGTTTTTCAGAAAAAAAAATTTTCCAGCCGTTCATTTAGAGGTCATAATCAGAGACTGCCCTTCTAATTGCAACCCGAATGAACCCAGAAGCGCATTATTCCACATGACTGCGAACGCTAGATGGAAATAATTGCCTTCTGCTCTTTGTTTTCTTAAACACTTGCATTCATTCAGGCTCTTTTTAAATCAGTGTTTTGCTAAGTATTAACAATACCTTTTTTATTAATGCGAATTTGAATAAAAGACATATGAAAACCGGTTGAGTTCGGTCAAAAAGCAGATATCTGATTAACTGTTTACATAAGATAATGAAAACCAACGTCTTTACAGGCTGTGTTTGGAAAGAATTGCTGCGTTGGCCGTGTAGCGTGCTGCAGACATACTAGCACTCTGTCTGCTCGTGCCTGTTTTCTTCATGGATCTCTGCAATCTCTCCATGCGAGAAGCTGGTGCACCTTACTCCGGGTATTTTTCCATTCTCCCTCTCTTCTCCAGATCAACTCCTATTTTTTCTCTCTTTTTATTTTGCTACCACTGCAAACGCCATCTCCTCATGATTCTTTTCCTTGCCTTTTGTTTTGTACTGTCTCTCTTCGAGGTTTGTTATCTCATAAAGGACGGATTAAAAAACGTCAGCCTGTCTTGTAACCTATTTTTGTATCCTTAAGAAAACTGAATCTGCAAAGGGAAGAAGCGACGCAGGATGGGTGTGGGGTTGACTTGAACCAAATACAGATTTCCTTTTGTGGCTGCGGCTGAGTGTTTTGGATACCATCCAACTCTGATAAAAAAGCTATGAAAAGCTACAGTAGACGGAGTAAAATCATTAGGATTTTCTAAAAACTACACCAGCTGTTTGGGTTCTTTTTTAAAATGCTGTTTTCTGCAATTTATTAGGTAACAAGGGTGTTACATTTGAATTGCTCTAAAACTGTGTCAGACAATCTGTTTATGATGGGATAAGAACAGCAGGATCTTTAAGTTGTAAAACTGAACAGAATCCCAGAATTCGATTAAACCTCTTGTAGCTTTATTTTTGCATTTGAATTATGAATAAATACTCCTACATTTTCATGAATAGAGATCATCTGCAGGTTAATGTGCAGAGTTTGCCCCCGTTTTAGGCTTTTTTGGAAAAGCTTTACTTTGCTTACTGCTTTTACAACTAATCACCGTTTGAAAAATGATTAAAAAAGACCTTAATTAAAGCCTTTTAAATGAAGGCCCCCATCTCACTTCAATTTGTAACAGTGTTTCTAACTTTATTATTATTTGTTTAAACAGAACTACTCTATTACTTTGGATAGTTTCCTGTTTTTTCTGCTTGTTGTAAACTGCAGACATTTGTAAGCAGAGTTGCACATCTGCCATCACCTCTAATGCTACCTGCGGACAGGAGATAAGTATGCTGAGGATGTACTTTTGTCTTGAGCTACCTTTTTATGGCGTGAATATCCGTTCCTTGAAGCAACAAATCTTCCAGGATATCCTTACGTGTTTCTGCAGTTTTAACAAATGAACAATTTTTTCCCTGATCTGATTGGATTGCTTTGACCTCTGCGTCTCTAATAGTCATTTTTAGCTGAATTGGAAGTACTGCATCGGTCTTGCAGAAGAAGCTCATAGTAGAGAAGTGGGAATGTAATGTGGCTTGATTTATAATTCAAGCAAATATCAAACGACTGTAACAGTACAGCTAAGTCGGAACAGGATTTTTATTGCTTTCTCCTGAAGATCACTGTCTCATCTTGTTTATATCAGTTCCTTATACTCATGCTTTTAATTTAGATTTTTTGTATATTTGCTGTCAAATGAAAAGATTGCATTGGAACCTACCTTCATCACATTTAGTTGTTTAACTTTAACATCTGGTTTAATCTTTGTGCCCTAATGTTTTGATGTTTGTGATTTAATTCATATATTTTTCCCTATTTCCTTCTTCTCCTTTTTGACCTTTTTGCTGGTGATATTTATATATTTTGTCCCAATTGGTTCCCAGTAGCTGGCCTTCTGGTCCTGGTGTTTGCATACTGAATCAATAATCCCCCTACTTTCCTCCACTAGCATTAATAAGATCATTGATTACCTGCCTCCCAGTGATTGATTACCCTTTTACACCACTGACGTAGTCTATTATTAGTTAACCCCCATCCGCATTTTATGGGATGCCTTTGTGCTCCGTAAATTAGCTTGTTGCTGATTACTAACAAACAAAGAAAAGATTT
Organism: Jordanella pulchra; assembly: GCA_034780135.1. NCBI lineage: Eukaryota > Metazoa > Chordata > Actinopteri > Cyprinodontiformes > Cyprinodontidae > Jordanella > Jordanella pulchra. The sequence goes on along the minus strand of JAUZNJ010034375.1, from coordinate 12,890 downwards.
AATTGATACCTAAAACATGTGGTAGCCTAGGGGAAACTCGCCTGGTAAGAACAAGGAAAGTAGGGTTTGTTACATAGAAAGACTCTTTTAAGCAGTTGGTGAAAAGGTTGGGGAGAAAAAACAATGTTTTTAGTTTTTTTCCATGTAGTTGGAGGAGGAGGAGCCCTGGCAGAGCGTAAGGAGTGATGGATGAGAAGCCGTCTTGGTTTCATTCCAGTAAATGAGCAGCGTTCCACTTGGTCTTTTCTCCACAGGACCAGGCAGTGAAGCTCAGACTGAGACGGATAGGCCTCTCCGCTGGGTGTGAGGGTGCAGAAAGAAAAGGGGGAGAAATGAGAATTAAAAAAAGGTTTGAGGGACGTAGGGGGACTGGAGATCCAGACCAATGGAAGCATTTGAATGTCTGATAAGCACATATTTCAAAAACACAGAACTAAAAGAAGAGACTACTCTTGAAAAAGATGTCCATTGAAGGGTTTTATACAAGTGAAGAGGAAGGAAATGGAGCAGAAGGATGGTTCTAGCTTGGTCTTTTAATTTGGTTGACTGCTCAAATGTGGGGATATGCGGATAGTTGACATGGAATAAGCTCGACTGTAATCTGTTGGATTTCACATACAGTAAGTGTGACCATCCCAGCCGGTCTGGATAGAAAGCTTTACTCCAAAAAATCTGGAAAATACCAATTTGTAGTATAGCCTGAAGATAATACCTTTTTTCCATATAACAATTTGACCTATTTTTTATCCTGTTATTGATACACATTCCATTTAATCCTAGTCATCAAAGTTTCAGGTGTCATTGCAATCGCAAGGGGTTTTAGCTCTAAATAATCCAAATACTCAATGAGCTAAATTTCAGGAGCCAATTCTTTGAACTCTGATTGCCTGATATTTATGGGCCTCTTTAGATGGACTCCCACTGTCCTTTATGTCCACAAGTTGAGAACAATCTCAATGCCAAGATACTAAATAAAGTGACATTGAGATGAAAATGTTAATTGATTTTTGTTATGTTGAAATATTCAACTAATAAATAATCCCTTTTTTCTTAATTTTTTGCTGCTCTGCTGTTTTTGTTCCCAAGATAATTGAGATCAGAAGTTTAAAAGGAATAAACAGAGAAACTTTGCCTGTTCAGAAGTACCTGCCTAATTGAACATCCAGCACCTTCCCTCTAGTTTTATTTCTAAGCAGCTCACCAAAATCCAAAGCAGCTCATTTAAGTCTCCTTCAATCTACGGAAATGTTTTGCACCATATAGCCTTCTTTTGTGATTGCGTTTTTGAGTCACTGGTCAGCCAGTATCTGTTTCCTCTCATATCTTTTAGTTCAGTAATGGCACCTCTAGCTTCTGCTGAGAGGTGATGGTGTCAACAAGATTTTCACAGAATTTTGGAAAAGAAAAGAAAATGTTTTTTATTTTCATAAGTGGAGTAAAAGTTTCACCACAAACTGTGTAAACTTGCTTTCTGTCTTATTTCAAAATATTTATCTAAAACATGTATTCTAGTTGTAAAGCTGATGGCACTCCATATCCCCTTTGTTGGAATGACCACTTTTACTTGATCACTTCCTTGTCTATTATATACCAATCTTATGCAAACTTCCTATCCCGTCTGTTTTTCCTTTAGACATATCCCTACTGAGCGGCTGTGGTAACCAGTATGATAAGTCTCATTGGGGAGCCTCTGTACCTGTTGATGGACCTTCCAGTGCCAACAGCTGGGACAAAGTGATCATTGACAGTGATACTGAAGCTTGGCCCTCTATTATTCGTAATATAGACTCTGGACAGCCAGCAAATCCAGAATGCTCCTTGGACTCAGCTAGCTCTAACCTGGACACCAGCGCTGTCGCTTCTTCAAATAGGAGTGGTCTTCTGAGTATGGCCGCAGGTGCTACTGGCCAGCAGGCCTACTATAACTCTCTCAAACCAAACAGTAACATGATGACAGGACCTGTGTCAGCCAGCACATTAGCGGCTAGTAGAGGCTGGGGTTCCGATGTGAAACAAGAGGCCATGAATGGTGGAAGAGTAGCAGCCCCCAGTAACTGGGGATCCTCTAACTATAACTTGAACCTCAACCCCAATGCCAACCCGTCAGCTTGGCCTGTTCTGGGACATGACGGTGGGGCAGGAGGTGTTAATGGTCCCAGCTCTTCCTCCCTCCCGCCAGGCATGAATGGAAATGGGAATGCGGACAATGGTGGGGGGAGTTGGGTCAGCATGATAAGTGCTAATGACAATGATCAGCAGCACCTTTCAACCAACAAAAATTTATCTTTCAACATGGAGCCTGCTAACCTTAACACTGATGGACCAAACTACACTAAAAAACAACCAGCTCAGGAGCCAATGAGCCCCATCCACGGTCTGACTGGCTGGGGTGGTCATTCACCCACTGAATCTTCTCAGCTCAGTGGGGACACAACGTGCAGCTCTGTGTGGGGTGGAGAAGAAAACAAGGCAACTGAGTCCCCCAAAGACTCAGGCTGGGACTCATCTCCTGGAGGCCTTTCTGCCTGGGGCCGTCAAGGCAGCGGTGGTGGGAGTAGTGGCAGTGGAGGCTGGGGAGACTGGGGAAAATCCTCCGGGGCTGGAGATGTATCCAAAGGCTGGGACTCAGCAGATGCTGGTGGTTCTGGTCTAGGCCAAGAGGAGCAAATGAGCTCTTGGGGCAAACAATCAGGAACGGCACCAGCTAGCGAGGATAGCGGTGGCAGCAGTGAAGGGCGATCCCGCCGCAGAGACAGGTCCTCCAGCATGGATTTTTCCCCTCTGCTTCCCCGGCAGGACCTAGACCCTCGAGTGCTGAGTAACTCGGGTTGGGGACAAACCCCCATCCGACAGCACACTGTATGGGAGATGGAAGAAGCCAATTCTGATGATGGGAAGAGCAATAGTAGCTCAGACACCATGGGATGCTCCAGCTCCAATGGTGGACCGTCATCAACCAATGGAGGTGCTATCAACCCAAACATTGGGACCAGCCCAAGGCCTGGATCTGGAGGAAAAAGAGACAATGAAGGCTCATCCTCCTCTGGTTGGGGGGCTCCTCCCCCGCATCCAATCCAAACTGGATCAGGATGGGGGGACCCCCAACCCTCTGTGACCAAAGCCCCAAATGGCACAGCATGTGGCTGGGGAGACCCTCCACCTACCGGTGGTTCAAGAAATGAGGTCACATCATCCTGGGGTTCGGATAAGTCCTCTAACTGGGATGATGGTATGATGAAAAACAAGTCTAGTAGCTGGGGAGAAGGCCCCAAAAAGTCCCACGGCTGGGGCAACAGCAATGGGGGATCCAACGGTTCCTCCACAGGGGACTGGGGAGCGCCAGACATCAAGAAAAACTGTTCCTCCAGCAACATGTGGGATGGAGATGAAGGAAATGGGGAAACCAGCGGATGGAATGAAAGCCCAAGAGGAGAAAGCATAGGAGGTGGGAACTGGGGAAAACCTACTCCTCCTGTGAGCAGCAGCAACTGGGGAGAGACCCCACGTTCCAGTGGCCCAGTGCAGGGAGGGTGGGGTTCTTCCAAGCCCAAAGAAAGTAGCAGCAGTGGCAGCAGCACTGGCAGTGGAGGATGTATCAGCATCGGTTCCTGGGGTGGTCCTGGCTCTGTGAAGCAAACAAACTCTGGCTGGGGAAATGTTGGCAAACAGGAGCCGGGCATGGAGCCCACCGGCTGGGAAGAGCCCTCTCCTCCCTCCATCCGCCGGAAGATGGAGATCGATGACGGAACGTCGACCTGGGGTGATCCCAACACTTATAGCAAGACAGTCAACATGTGGGATCGCAACAATCCAAATAACAACCCCGGCAACAGTGGCCCACTGCCCAGCAAAAACGGTGCAATAACTATGATCAATAACAACAACAATCACTCTCACCACATGCACCACCATTCCCTCAACGGCCAGCCACCAAGTCACATAGTGCACCAAGGAAACAACAATGGGTCACCAAACGTCACTGCCTCACATCCAGCTGGGGGACCGCAGGGTAGACCACCTCTCGCTAATCCAGGTAATTAAACCCGACAATTTGAAACCACTATTTAGAAGATCATAGAAAATATAAAAAGCATAAAAATGCACCAGCTTGCGGTGGGTATCCACTATTTGATTCTTTCTTACCATGTCACTCGTAGAATAATGATCTCAAAATGAAGTTAAATCTTTGAGGTAAACCTTTTCCATGTATGGATGAAGCAGATATCTCTGAGGCCTTGGCAGGTTTACCACAGTGATTGGTGTATAATTAGAAAGGTGATTTCTTAGTTTGGTAGCCAGTTCCAATAAATATGTTCAATGAAAAGACAAAGTAGACAGAGAGAAGACAGAGATTTGATTTCAATTATTTTCCTGCTCCTGTATTTAGAACTGCAGGGTGTTGGTTTTGTTTACATTAAGTAAACAAAATCAGTACATTAAGTCTTCCAAACAATAAGTTAATTATTTATTTTTGAATCAAAATGCCTAACAAGATGTCTTTTTGTTAGTATTTTTTATGTCTACTTTTCTCATTTCATTTCTTTCTTCCAGGTTGGGGAGAGCTCCCCAATGTCCAGCCCAAGTCGGAGCCTGCGTGGGGAGAGCCGGCAGCTCCGACCTCAACTGTTGACAACGGTACATCTGCTTGGGGTAAACCCCCAGGTGGTGTTGGAGGATGGGGGGACGGCGGCCATGAGCCATCTGGCCCGTATATCAGGTCGAATGGACCCACAGGTTCTGCACCTTGCAAGTCAGGTAACCTATTTGCCCAAGACATTTGTTTTTGGTTTAAGGTATATATTCCAACTTGGATGCAGATGTAACCTGGGCAGTAGCTGGGCATTCAGTTGCCAAGATGACATGGTGTCTGTCTGCATGTGTTTTATTTACTTCAAGGATTTTAAGTTTCAGTCAGAGGGTGTTTGTTGTTGTTCCTTGAGTGGAGTGTTGCTAAGATTAAAGCAATTCCATGCATCAGTAGGTTGTGGTTGCTTTTACTGTGGGGTTGAACTGTTTGAAATGATTAAAGAGGGTTACTGGGAAAGGTGAAAATAGCAAATGACAACAGTGCCACCTAGTGGTCAGGGGAAAAACTACTCATCCTGCGAACAAAACGAACCCCTTTAATAGGAGAACTATTAAAAGATTAGAAAAAAAAATGTTCTTGTTACTATGGCTTGTTTATATGTTTAATACATTCTTAAGGGCCCAAAGCTATGCAAGATGGCTGGGGAAATGGAGAGGAAATGAGCATGTCTACCAGCCAGTGGGACACTGAAGATGGGGATGTATGGAACAGTCCAACATCACAAGACAGCAGCTCCTCCTGTAACTCCTGGGGCAACGGACTCAAAAAGTGCCCAAGCAAGGTCAGAGAACAACCCCAGACCTTAAAAACACATTTCTGTTTATGCTTAATGTCCTAATGATGGCGGGAATGGATTGACTGATATGTTGCTGCTGTTTCACAGGGGAAAATCGGCAGCAAGCAAGATGAGACTTGGATCATGAACCGTCTCATTAAACAGCTGACTGACATGGGCTTTCCGGTAGGAATACAGTTTTTAAGAAAAACAAACATGAATAATTAAGTGTCAAAGAGAAGTGAAGTGTTTGTTTTTAACTAAAAAAAAACGTTGGAAATAAAACCAAGATTAGGCTCATTAGCACATCAGATCATAAATGTCTCCAAGATTTATCTTATTTATTATATAAAACACAAAAATGAGACATCAGAGTGAATGTGGTTGGACTGAGACGTTACATGTACTGAAAAAGATGGCTGTTTTTTGGGGTAATGCTTGGAATTAAAAGGGGGAGAAAGGCAGATTTTGGTGTGTTTCACAGCCAATGAGTAGTTAATAATAGATTCTTCATGTGTTGCAGAGAGACCCTGCTGAGGAGGCCTTGAAGAGCAACAACATGAACCTTGATCAAGCCATGAGTGAGTTGCTTTAGTATTTTGTTTTTCCAAATCATATATTATACCAATAACTGATGTTACTAAAAAATTATTCTTAATCCCGATTTTCTCTTATCATCCTCCTGTATATTTTCAGCTGCTCTTTTGGAGAAGAAGACAGACTTGGACAAGCGAGGCTTGGGGATATCCGACTACAATAACGGCATGAACAAGACTCTAGTGTGTCGGCCCTCTGCGCTCTCCAAGGACCTCTCTGACCGCAACGCATTTCTTGACAAGGTGGGAAAACGATGGCCTCTTCAACCTTCATTATGCAAATGATGAAAAAATATCTCGAATAAACTTTTGAATTATGTTCTTTTATGTTGACCGGTCGTTGGTCTGTCTGTTCTCCAGGATGGCGTCCTGTCAGATGACGCTCCTCCATCACCATTTTTGCCTTCCCCCAGCCAGAAGCTCCCCCTGGCCAACAGTAGCCTTCCTGGGCAGGGTTTGGGACAGGGCAATCTGGGGCTGGCCATGCAAAACTTGAACAGCAGACAGGTAGTTTAAAAGATGCATATCTTATTTAAATGTACTGTGCATCTAGATAAATGCTCTAACTTTTGGCAAATAACCTAATGAGTCCAGTAAAGATTAGACAGTTTGTTGAACCATGTTCTCTGTTTTTTTGTCTTTTTTCTTTGATGTATTTTATTGTTCTTTATTTTTTTTAATCTTTAAGTCTGTTGCCAATGTTTTACTGTCTCTGTATTTAGCAATAATCCTCTGGTCAGTTTTCTCTCTGCCATCCTGTTATCAGTGTTCATGATTATCATTGTTTCTGCTGACCTGTCCAGCACTTCTGTTGATTCCTGTTTTATGACGTTTTTATGATAGATATTTCATTGTAGTTTTGTGCCAGTAGGATATAAAAGTGAAATCCAACAGGATGTTTACCTGGGTTGTTATCCCTCGTGTTTTATTTTAGATACCCAATGGAATGTTTGGCAGTAATGGAGCAGCACAAGCCCGGGCCATGCAGCAGCAGCAGCAGCCTCCTCAGCCACCAGTGCCACCTCTCAGCTCCTCCCAGCCTGGTCTACGGGCTCAAGTGCCTCAGTTTCTCTCCCCTCAGGTAGAGACCTGATGTTTTGCTTCGTTGATTTGGGTTTCAGTCTGTGAGCACAGAGTTTGATTCCCTGGATTCCAAAACAAAGACTGTTTTTAGTTGAATCTGCCACTAGATGGAGCTGTTGTTCTGTAAACCTCTGCTTCTTCATCCTCTCTGCTCTTTACAGGTCCAAGCACAACTCTTGCAGTTTGCAGCAAAAAACATTGGTCTTAACCCTGCACTTTTAACCTCACCAATAAACCCTCAACAAATGACCCTGTTGTATCAACTTCAGCAACTGCAAATGGTAAGACGTCCATTTTCCTGAGACAAAATCACAAAGTTATTATAGTTATTATAATGGATTATAAGCACAACAGGCAGCTGAGATTAGCAAAATGCTATGTGATGATATTAGCTCCCATTATAGCTGGATTTAAAGAGCAAGGAGAAAGAAAGTCATGTAAACGTACAGTTTAATTGGGAACAACATAGACTTTATGTAGAAATGTCAAAATGGATAATGAGTAAAGCAAAAACAGGACATTTTTCTTTCATAAAAGATATGTGAAAAAGGAGACAAGATTAGATGAAGCATCTTGGAGTGAGAGCATGCTGTCCTTCCAAACGTTTTTTTTTATTTTTTTTATAGAGGATTTAAATATCACGCTTCCACAAAAACGCTGTGGCTTTAAAGAATAACAGAGAGAAGTTGAAATATCTGAATATAGAATTAAATTTAAAAAAAAGTCTGTTCTTTAAGATACAGGTTGCATTTTTCCAATACTGATGTAAAAATTAAAGGTGGTTAAAGTGGAAATTTGCTGGTATATTGATAAGACCATATAATGAAATAAAAGTGGTTTTAAATGACATCACTGTGAGACTTTACAAAATTCTGTGGGCTTATACTCCAATAATCCCCCAGAAATTAAATTGGATGATTTAAAAATGAAAAAAAAGAAAAAGTGCTACAGGCAGTTTACCTTTTATAAGGCAGTCATAGAAATATCTGCTGTTGGAAGAAAGAACAAAACTTTTTCTCTTTTATAACATTTGAAAAAAAATGATGTTTTCATTGCAAAAATCATGGTGAGTGTAACTACTGGAAATAGTCACTTGACCTACTCTATTTGTAAGGGTTTTAAGTTACCAAATAACAGCATGTTGTGAACCGACTTTGTATCATTTTGCTTTCTAATCATCACATTGTTGTTGTGTTTTCTTCTCTCTCCATCAGGCGTACCAGCGTTTACAAATCCAGCAGCAGATGATGCAGGCGCAGCGCAATGTTTCCGGCCCCATTAGGCAACAGGAGCAGCAAGTGAGTCAACATGTGCATGCTTACAGGAATGAAATATTTCATTACCTGGTGACTGTTGTGTGACTGTAATCAGGTTCTGTCTCCCAGGGTTGTGACACGACTTTATCTGAACATTTCTCATGTTGCTGCAATAGTAAAAAGAAAACGTTCTTTTTCAAAGTAGAAACTGTTGGAGATAGGATTGGTGTTTCCCCGACTGATCAGGAAAATTGCAGATTTTTTAAATTTGGCTTCTTTTCCTATTCGAGGTCTTTAGATGACTTGCTAAAATACAGAAACTAGGAAAAAGTCTCTGTTAAAACACTTTCTATTTGACTTTCTGCTCTAAACCTTGAAGCTCCATCTTCCATATGCTGTGTGATCTCAGATGTCCGCTCAATTTTTATATCAAACGTGGTTCTGTGGATCCTCCTCTTGCTCCAGGTTGCACGTACAATCACCAACATGCAGCAGCAGATCCAGCAGCACCAGCGCCAGCTGTACCAGGCGCTGCTGATCAAGCAGCAGCAGGTCCCCTCGCATTCCTCCTCGTCCTCTTCCTCCGCTGGTCTGCACCCCCACGGTGGCCCTGCCGGAGTTCCTGGCTCCGGAAAATCAACCCTGGACCCTTTCGGAGGCCCCCACCAAACTCCGGGCCTCGCCGACACACTGCACACCAAAGAGCCTCCGTCTTCGCCCAATGCCTACAGCACCTACCCTCTTTGTGAGTATTTAATGAGATCAGTTCTGGCCCAAATGTAAACTCGTTCAAGGAGTGAGTAATAAACCTGCTTATAGAAAACGCAATCAAGCTGCTGTCATCTTGCTTTCAGCTAAAATGTTTTCTGATATATATGTATATATTTTTTTTTGCAAAGATTTGTGAACAAGTTGTTCTATTATTACAATTAGAAGTTGTTTGTTTTATCTGCAGCTGGACTGAATCCAAACATGAATGTAAATGGCATGGACGTTGGGGGCTTGTCCCTGAAGGAGCCCCCCCAGCCCCAGTCTCGCTTGTCCCAGTGGACACACACGAACTCTATGGACAACCTCTCTGGCAACTCTTCAAATCTGGAGAATAACTTTAATAATAAACATGGTACGTTTAACAAGAGATGCTCATGTTGCACTGTTTACTTAGAAGATAGACCAACAAGGTACAGAGTAGAATCATAATTTAGGGTTAAAATGAGGACATTTCACGAGTTTTATTTTTTAAACACAGCTCTGGGGTCACTTCTTCTCCCCAATAAAGGCTTTTTGCAGTTTCTTGCAGGTTATCCTCCAGGACTGCCCTGAAGTTAGCATAATTTTCAGCATAGTTCTTAATCTCAGCTGTGGAGCTTGGGGATGTGTTGTCAGCAGCGTAATGCATCTTGGGACAATACAGCACAGAAGCTAGTAGTAAATGTAGCCTTCCTGGTGGAGTGGCCCAGTTTTGTTTTGTGAAAATAATCTAAAAAAAACTTAGATCAGACGTGAAGGGCGCGGTGTGTCAACGACGATACGTTGCGCTCGGTATCATGTTGATTAGTGGGTTGACACGGCTCTGTTGTTCCCTCTATACGCTGACTGGTGCCGATTCGTTTGAAGGCGATTATAACCCGGGTCGCTTTCACTGCTGTTTATTGGTCTGTTTGAGTAAAATCCCAGTTATACGCTGAGATCAAATCTCTGAAAGTTCTATAGGTGAGGTGATATTTTGGAAGCTGCCCTGTTCTGAGGAGTTTTCACCACTTTTAAATGCTTTCATACTTTGTTGATGCTGAACAGTTTTTGTACTTTGAAACAATAACATTTGAATTTTTAGAACATTCAATGAAGTGCGATGTTACATTATTATATAACATGCTGGAAACAAACAGTTTACTTTATTATAATGCAAAAAGATCCGTGTCCCTTCTGATGCAAAAGTGAAGCAGTTAAGATTCAAGAATCAGATTTTTACCTTTTTAATATGTAGATGTGGTAATCTCACTCAGTTTTTGAAACTTGTTTGACATCCTGATGTGAAGCTGATATTTTTTTTAATAATGGGTATAAAAGCTCTTGTGTCTGTTGACTTAATCACGTCTCCATCTGCCCAGGTGCCATATCTGCTGCCTCTACCCTCGGACCACCTGGGAAGCCCCCCCAGCTGGAGGACTCGTACAGCCCTTACAATCTAATCTCTAACTCCGAGTCCCCCAGCAGTCCCCTGGTGCCTCCTGACAGCTGGGGCCAAGGAAAGAGCCCCAATGAAAAGATCTCAAATGGGGCCAATATTAACTGGCCTCCAGGTGAGGAGCGAACACACGATCTGAAGCATCTAGACCCACTCCTGTTTAACCCAAGGACATGTGTTCTTTTATCCTGTCAGCAGGCCTGCACCATATTGAAAAAAAAAAAAACTTATTTCATTTTTTCTGACAAATATTGCGATGTGGCCACCATCCTCTTCTGGTTTGTCTGCTGTTAAACCTAAGAAAGCTCTTAAATTACACAGAGATGGAGGTTCTTCAGTGGTTATTAATCACCTTAGTTGTCTTTGCACAGAATAATAATAATCAATCAAATCAACCAACTACAAATTAATTTTAATTAGAACCGTCACTTAACTCAAATAGTAAAAGTACAAAAGCGAATGCAGCTTGGCTACTATTAGCTGTAGCCTCTTCACTGCCCACACTTTTAGTTCAAGCATCATGCTGCTGTTGGTGGTGATTCTTCAGATGTTGGTTGATTCATATTTTGCATTTGAACCTCTCCTTTTCCACATCGTTTTTCTCAAACCCAAAATCAGCTCATACAACTGAATTACCACTGTTTTGTTTATTTTTTACCAATTACTCAGCATCCTCTGCTGTTACAGGAACTCCGGTTCCTTCTGCCTTTTTAACATAACTGACTGGTCACCTTGAAAACTTTTTGCGCTTAAAACAAGCTTCACATGCAGTCAGTGTTTGTTGTTATCTGATGACTGCTGCCCTGCAGTGCATACAAGCTTCGCTTCCATAACCGTTTCTGATTGGCCAGCAGCATGGTGCTCGGCCATTTTGATTGGCAAATAGGTTTGGCAAAACACAGGCTCATTAGGTTATGTTTTCATGTTATTTAAATCCTAATATCGATACGATTAAGGTTAATCGTGAAGCCCTACCTGTCAGGTCAAATCCTGTTGTTTCAGTTTTGAGATCAACAGAGGAACATTTATTAAATATGAGGATGTTATTTATCAAGTAGTTTTATTTTATTACTACTGAAGCAAAAACATAATCTGTTTTTGTCAATATAAGGATTCTTTTACTGCCCCAACTAGGAAAGGGAGACAGTTTATAGCAGGACACTTTGACAATATCTGAAGTTGCTTTATAGTTTAGGAGTCCTCAGTTGAACCGGTGGCTGCAGAGTAAAACTGTAAACTCTGAGAAACATTTAGGGCTCTTTGCCCAAACCACAGCTCATTCAGAGGCAGAGGAATGAATGCCTCAAAACAGTAAAACCTCAGTGACCCCGCCCACCTCTGCTACAAAACACAGACCCCAACGACCCTGCAGAAGGTTGTTGGTTTGTATCTGACTTGACATGTGCTGAGGAGGATGGCCCCCCAGGAGCCTAATTAAAACATCAGCGCTCCAACAACTGGTTGCTCCAGTGTGAGGCACAGAATGTTTGAGAAAAACATAAAAAATTCTCTGATTGCAGCCTGTTCAGTGGCTGCCATGACCCAGATGATATGAAACGTAGAATGGGGTCATGTTAAGCAGAGCCTGGTAGCATTTAGGTGTGATCTTCTGGAGGAATTCAAAGCTTAGAAATCAGCTAATTCTAGACAGCTTTATCTGTTATGTCTTTTCCTGGATGCACCGTCTAGGTTTGCGATCACCCCAGGGTCTGCAGTCACTCTGAAAATCATTATTTTGTTCACTATTAGATTGTTTTGACGTCTCACAATCCCTTCTAACCAGATGTTGGTTCATTGCTGTTTCCTCAGAGTTTTGCCCAGGAGTACCATGGAAGGGCCTTCAGAACATTGACCCTGAGAATGACCCCAACATGACCCCTGGCAGCGTCCCCAGCGGTCCCACCATCAACACCAACATCCACGATGTCAACAGATACCTGCTGCGGGACCGAAGCGGAGGTAAGGAGCAAAGCTGCAGATAGTAGGATTAGAACCATCAGTGCCGCTGCTCGGGGGCCGATCTATCCCGCTTTACCTTTATTACCCCCCAGGTTTTCAAATCCTCGACACCCTGATGCATCTGAATGATTTTCTTTGCCTTTTTAACTTTTATCTTCTGGTAAATGTTGTTTCTGTTGTCTTTTGGTCACAACATCGTGGTTTCCACTACAATGTAGCCTCTTCCCCAGCTTCTCCACTGGGAAAGGACTCTCTGCCTCTAACCAGCACTGATTAGCTAATCAGTGACCATTCTAGCTCTTTCAGTCTGTTGTCCTGTGAAGGAGACAGCTCAGGTACTAATCCAGTAGTTTTCTCCCCTCCTCTAAAGTAGGGGTTGAACGACTACATATTTTTTAAGGTCGACTACATCATGATAATAGTCGAGTCGATGTCGACTAGTCGC
>JAUZNJ010034374.1:0-12740 GCA_034780135.1 Jordanella pulchra | reverse complement strand
CCCCCCCCCCCCCCCCCCCCCCCCCCCCCCCCCCGAGGAGGCCCTGCAAGATGTTCTCCAGTAGATACCAGTGTCTTACCTTGTTATCTTAGGCGAGGAGTTTGGAGAATTTCTCATTCCTCCATTACGCTGCTTCTTTTTGGGCGACAAAGCTGTCTGTTGGTCCTCCTCGACTAAAACAAAGTGTAAAAGTATGAGCTGGTACTCAATCAGTATCAAATGAAGAGATTACACAGCAAAGATAGAATTTGGTAAGTCTAAAGAGACAGTACACACACAGGCTGCATAGTTACAGGGTGGAAAGGACAGACAACAGGCAATGCAGACAGGAAACTATGGTACATGTTCTTATGGATTTGTTTAAAGATGCAAACATGCAGTATTTTCATCATGAATCATCATGCTGATTGCTATAGTTTAGTCTGTAACAAGAAAACTGATCAAATCTAGATTTTTAAAAAATATATAACAATATGACAGAGAGGATCTTTTTAGATAAAATGCCACAAAATTTATCTTTAAGTGCTTTCGATAGTTTTCCTGCTCTGTAATAGTCAACTAGTAAAGGCTTACTGTTTAGTAGGTAATTGAAGATACTACACCACTTCTATATACCTGTAGTTTCAGCATTTTTCATTTTGCTGTAAAAAATAACAAATGAATAAAATACATATGCCAATTAAACCTGGATACTTTAACACATTTTGAGATTTAAGGAATCTTTACTCTGTGAAAACTCAAAAAAGACAACTTTTAATGTGTTTTAGATTTATGGCCACCTTTAAATGAGAGAAGAATAAAAATAAAGGGGCTTGTCAAACCCCAAAGTAATGGTATTGACATTTTTTCTTTAAAGCAGTAGTTAATAATGAAACCACTCACCAATTTTTAAACTGTAAAATATAAGATTTTTTCATTTAAAAAAAGGGAATAAAATCTTGTCCTGTTTTGTTGCCAGTGTCACATTTCAATATTGAGTATATAACTCCATAACTATTTCTTTGTAAAGATATTGTTTTTAATATTTTTTTAATAAACATGTTTAACACATTATCTCCTAAAAATGGTAATAAGAATATAAAAAAAAATCTATTTCTCAGTACATTTATATCAGTGATAAACAAAAACCTAATTTAACTAAAACCAAATCAAGTCATTAACTAATGATGATTTTCCCCCCCCAAAAAAATAAAATATAATTGATCTATTGAGCATTTGGGCAAAGCAATAGCTTTTTTAAAAAATAATAATTTCTTGTAAAAAAAAAAGTTTTTTTTAATGGTTTAAAGGTGTGAAAGATAAAAAGCCAATATTTTACATTACAGACAGATAGCTTCTTTATATTAAACCTTCAACGTTTTTGGTTGTATTTAAAAATTATCAGCAATTATTAAGCCCTCTGCACTAGATGATGAGGCAGACACAGTCAGCACTGAATCTTCTTTAAATTTCAAGTGTTCATTTGTCTTTGGATTGGTGCCCTTGGCTCATGTAATTAGGTTGGCCCTCATGCCAGGGAGATTTATGCACAGTGGAAATGCCCCTTGGACATAGTCTTTATCACTCCACCAAACCACGGCGAGCTCTTCATTGAGGCTGACGGATACGTTTTTACCACAGGTCGAGTAATCATGCAAATATTTTCACAAGGTAATATCACAGCTGAGGTGGGCACAAGTCATCAGGAAAATAAACAGTAGGAACTAGAGAAGCACTTTCACTGATAGCACTTTAACAGGCATCATTAAGGGGGAATGGCTTGTTACAGGTTGTTACGGTTGTTAAAGACGCACTGGAGTATCTTTCTAGTGATGTTTCAAGCTGTGAACATTTTTCTCCACCTGATTTTTTCTTCTTTAAACAAAGATAGAAACTAAGTGCTTTCATTAAAATTGATAAAGTTCTAAAGGTTGTACTTATCTGCAGATAAACACATGGTTTCCAGCACTGATAGCCTGTCTAAGACTGACACCATAATGGAAAAAGTGGAAGTAAAAGAGGCCTCCAGTGGAGAGGGACGCTCCAACACTCGAGACCCTTAACATCTTTGCTCGGCCTATTCAATATTTAATGTTTTGCAGCTGACAGCTGCTCAGGCTGGGTCATTAGTAAAGAATGCTTCTCATGCAGTCACTCCAGCCTGGCAAGCACATGCTTCGGTGGCGTTGTTGTTGAACACAGGCCTGCCAAACACAGCACGGGTTGGAGGGAGGTGGGGTAGTTGGCTCTTACGCTGCCTCTGACTGTGTGTGGTGATACTGGAGTGACCGTGGTGGTACTTCACCGGCAGGCTTCGTGCCCGCTGAAGTCGACGAGTCTCCTCTGCCACCCCTGGCAGCTGGCCGACCTGGGCCAAGTCTCTGGAGCCCACAAGGCTCAGTTTCAGGGCAGAAGGCTTGCTGAGGGGCAGTAGGCTTCCCTTGCGGTTGTTTACCAACGGGATGGGGACAGCAGCATCTCTGTGGGGGCCCCTACAGACCATGTTGGCTGGAACATGGCTCAGTTTAACTGGATTATATTGATAAGGTGGTGGCCGGAATACAGGGCTGCTTTTTACTGCTAAATGAAGAGGAGTCAGAATCAACAGCTGTATGATGAATTTGTTAAATGAATCTTATAAAACTTCAGGACATTATTTTATCTAACGTTGGAGACCAAGTTACAATAGACAGATAAGTAAACAAGAAACATCTAATCCTGTTTGTAGCATATGCTCTATTCACTGATACTAATAAATAAGTTGCAGCACACCCTACTGCCATGAGTAGTCACATAATTACTAAACCAACTCCACCTACAAGTGATTTAATCTAAAAAAAAAAAAGGGTACAAAAAATAAGAGTATGAGACTGCAAACCTTCCAAAATATTGTCGCCCACCTAAACTGAGCATTAGTCTGAGAAGAGGAAGAGAGGCACTGAGTATTTTTGAACAAGAAGTGCCAATTTAAATTAGTTTGTAACAAGCCATCCTTGCAAAATAACAATTATGAGGAAGTGGGTAGTAGAGTGAAATTAGACTAAAACTGAACTATTTTTTGATTGAGGAAGTTGAATACAAATTCACATTCCACTTTTCTTACTGGAAAAAAGTGTTTTTTTTTCCTTCTGTCTTAAACACAACTACTGCAGTTTATCAAAGAAATCTGGATTAAAATAATGCAACAGAAAAAAACTTTAAGGGACTATAAGGTAGGATTTGATTCAAACTGACTTCAACCTTCTTTGTATATGTGCTAATAAAAGAAGTTAATAATTTAAGTCCAATCACTAGTTTGGGTAGGTAACTCTTCCTGGCACAAGAATGCTAATATCTGAATAATTTAACAAAACCTCATTTTTATTTAACGGCACTTAACCAGCTCGTATTGCCACCAATGAAATGTTCTTTTTGACATTTACTTTGACATTTATTATAAACATGAATTAATAAACCTGCTTTCAGGTGCTTTAGTGATTGTTGTGCCAGAAAAAGGAGGATGTGACACTGTGAATTATAACAGGCAGAGCTGATAAAAGGAGGTAGAACTAGTGGAGATAAAAGAGAGAGAAGAGGAATGCTTATTTAAGTTAGGGGGGTGGATGTCTGGGAGCTAAAACTAGAGAAGAGAGATGATTATTCCAACAGTCAGCTGTCTAGCAGATTATCCTCCCTGTTTCAGACCTCTAGTATATATCTGCCTCATGTCAAACATGAGCAGCACTTCTTCAGGACAACACAATGTGGCAGATTTGCTGCACAGATCCTTTTAAAGTGAAGTGGACGACACTTGCCTGATGGCTAAATGAAAAATTGCAAAATATTACATCAAGTTTTACTTGTATTTTATGTTTTTACACCAATGCCAGTGGGCTAATTTCCAGAAATAAACTGTGATTTTAGAGATTATACATGTTTGTTTGAAACGCTTTTATTACATTTTCAACTGATAAGTAATTTAATGTTTCCACACATACTGCAAGGCGAGGGCACCCCCTAGTGGCAATGAGGAGCATAAAGAAGCATTTTCCTCCGGCTTCGAGTGAAAATGCAGTAATAGATGATGACAGAGGAGACAGTTGAAATACAGCAGGTTAGAGACAGCTCAGGTGGCGACAGCTGCGAATGCACATGTGGAGGTGTTAGAGAGAAATGTCAGAGAGAGGAAATCAACACTTACTTGATTTGATATATCCATTATAGCTATTTTTAGCTGAGGAAAATACAGAGATGGATGAGAGGTTAAAGGGGAGAGCAGACGGCAATGAAAGGCAAATTAAAAATGAAAACAGTGAACTGAATGCTGAGGAGCTTGTCTTTTAAGGCACTGAAAAAGAAATCAAAAGAATTATCTTGAAGGCAACTGAATTTACAGAGCAGAAATAAACGAGAAGTCATTAGGATGAAAAAATATACTTAAAACTCAATATCAAAGTCAAAGCTGAGATAATGCAACTAAAGTTTTTGGCTTCTTTTACAAAACAATTTTACTTATCAAGTAATCAAAATGTGACTTTATACATTGAATGTGTAAGTTGGCAACAAACTTTAAACAAAAGAAATACTAACTATTTGATTTGTTACCAGAGAAAAATAATACTTGTTAATAATCCTTTGAGGACAGTTGATCCATCAGTACATAAAAATCCTGACATACTGCTTTACAATGGTGAAAAACATCTTTCTGAGAACTTCAAGTCAAAAAGTCTGTGTGTCGATAAAAACTGTATATCACAGAACTTTACTATAGATATTTATTTACACTTATCATTTAGTAAGTTAAAACAAAATGAAAATGTGGATTTTTCTTTATAATAAATTTGGGGATGATGACTAAAAGCTCATGAAATTTTAAAATTAGAGTATTACTTCAGAATAATAAAAGATATTTGATGCATAAGGAAAAGTATGTCCATGTACTGTACAGTACATGCTACTGATACTTGGTAGAGGCATGTTTTTCATTCATTAGTGTATCAATGTATTTTGGAAGCAAGCAGCCTGTATCTCTCAATGCAGACTTTGGATCACCTGGATCATTTGCTTTGGTATCTTTGCTGTGAGATTTAGATCATGCAAGTTTTCTGGCTAGTCAAGCATAGTTACACCATGAGATTTAAAGCTCTGTCTATCTTTCTACTTTTTTTTCAAACATGGAAAATACTCCTACATCAGTAATTCTTCTTACCGGCTGCTCACACTGAGCCTGGTTCTGTTAGCAATTTCTTATTGTTAAAGGGACGTTTCCCTATTAACTGTGGCCATGTGCCTCTTTTATAAAACATATTTTGCCAATTTTAACAAACTGATGTTAACTGCTGCTGTTTAACCACAAAAAAACACTGGACCAAAACAAAACATGGCTCCCAAAATAATCTGTGAAAACTTCACACTCTACCTTTAGGAATTTTGTCCAGAATCTGAAACCTTAATTTCCAAATTTTATTTAAAAGTTACCTTTGGCATCATCTCAGGAGTGGCTTAACATAAAGTATTCAACAGTTGGAGGCCATGATCTTAAATACTCAAGCCTCACTCCACACCTTACAAAGGTCCTCTGAACTCTTCAATGGGCTTGGCTACACATCCCCTCAAAGCTGCTGTTGTCCCTGTTGCTTGTAGACTATACCCTCTGTAACCCTTTATCCTTTTACACCACTTTCCAATTACATGCATAAACACAGAACTCTGTGAACAGCCAGGTTCATTAGCAATGAGATTTTGTACTGTAACTTAATCACTAGAATCACTAGAAACCCTTGAAATAAACAACTATATGTAGCGGAGCTATAGACTTTAACCCTTTCCAAACAGATGGAGTTTGTGCACTTTAACAAAACTGCTTTTGGCCTAAATGATCTGTTATACATTGTAAAGTAACATTTTTACTATGTATAAAGGTAAAAATGTTTTGTTTTATATATATATATATATATATATTTAAATCTATTCAAATCAGAATAAATTTAAGGAGAAATGCAAATATGTAGAAAATATATTTTTTCCCCTAAGGGTTTCAATAAAATAACATCAATATATTTAATTGAGAGGCTCCTCTTTTCTTTGGTTCCAAGTAACAAAAAAAATTCATAAAGATGTTTCTTAAATCTCTTTCCCATCGCTTATATATATACCTAGTGTAGAACCTGCGTGAATCCACAGAACTTTCCGTGAGTCACTTTTTTGTGTGTATGAATCCCACCCCTCCTCATTAGTGACTTATTTTGACCCCTCGCTCTCAATAAAGGTCATGCATTGAGCTTAAGGCACGATGGTGACAGCAATGTTCAAACAGGGACCTTGCTGGTCCTGGCATCTGTCGCCTGTAATCGGAGGGCGCGAGTGGAGTAACAGGACTAACAGGCTAGCATCTGTCCCACAACCAGAGCAAAGCAGAGGAGGGTGGGGGCAACTTTGCTTGCCTGGTGGTTACAAACTGTCAGGCTGAGTTTCATGATAACCGGTAGCATCCCAAAAATGAAAATGCAAACATAATTTCCACGTCAAGCTATATAAGGCCTTGCTCTGTGTGCTTTACGCACCGTGTCGACAGCGGATGTGCAGCCATGCCGGAGCTTTGTTAGCGAGTCGAATCTCTCAGCAAACAGCCCTAGAAGAGACACCGAGGGGCGCAAATGCCCACAGAAGCTCAACTCCACTCAGAATGCTCTTTGATCTGGAGATGTTTGCTAAGATTTTATGGCAGTCTTAAATGTTTTCCAGCGTATTACACTGAAACCACAGACACATATTCTGTAAGTCGGTTGCCATTCATCAGTACATTTTAGGCTTTAAAGGGGAAATCAAACTTGAATTAAGAATTCCTGTTCAGCTCAAATCAATTCCTTTAAACTCAATACAATCCAGCACTGTGCCACTCTCTGTTATTCCACCTAAGATCCAGCTCTAATCCAATCCTCTTACTGTACACTTCACTCAGGTTTAGAAAACTAAAAACTAGAAAGCACATTCAACAAACACAGCACTGGGTTGTCTGCTGAATGTGTTGCTGATTTTACCCTCAGACCTTTTTATCCTCATTTGAGAAAAAAAATTACAATGACCTTAATATGTGCTGAAGTCTTCTAAAAGAAATTCCCCTCAGGTGTTTTCAAAATCGCTTTTTAAATGGTCGGTGTCAGCTTCTCATGAAAAATATCTAATCCTGCACTTTCCGGTCATTTCTGCAGGGTTGATTAGTGAAGTGTGAATATATTTAATTTTGATTTATCTTTGGAAAACATGAACCGACTCTATCTAATCAAACTTCTTCACACTAATCTGTGTAGAGTGCAAAGAAGTTAGATGACAAAGAGTGATTTTTATATAATCCTTCTATGTTTGTGTATGTATCTCAGGGAGGCAAGGATGCATATACAGGAGACTTTATTTCTACTGTGAAGGTACAATTTACTCTTCTAACTGCAAAACTCTATCTTAAATAACAGAACATCTACTTATCTGTTTATCTAATCTATGCAAAAGTAAATTCAGATGACTCGTTTCTAAACAAATTGCCTGCATTTTACACAACAGAGAGAAATCACATCTAAGAGAGACAATGCAAAGGAGAAGAAAAGCACCGGCTGACTGAACACGATCAAAAGGCCACTAAAGCAACATCTACAGTTCTGATCCGGAGCTCACACACAATCATAACAGGTATCATGGTATTAATTTGGGCATTTAACAATTTTGTTTTGAATTTTCCTTTTTCTGAGATAGGATCATCATACAGAAAACTATTGGAATGTGTTTTGAAAACAACAATCATTTGTTGCTCTATTTTCTCTAAACCACGGAGATTTTCAATTCCACATACACACTGGATTTTTTCTATACACTGCTAATTAAATTTGTTTTATCAAGATAGATTTGATTGAATATTACACTAGTCTCTGTATTGGTAGAATTCACCTAAATTACCAACTTTCTTTGCACAGAATCTTCCTACTTTTAGGATAGAATAGATGCATTATCAAGGCCATTCCCGATGCTTGAAGTTAGCTCTGTATATCGTCTAAAACCACATTTTATTGTATTTGGGAACAAGAAGGTTGACGATGACGCATAAGCTCAGATATATGACAACCGACCTAAACACGGTAGAGTTTAATCACAGTTTTTTGAAAAACAGTTTAGGCTTTTATATATAAACAAATATTTGAAAAGTAATTTAACAAATTTAAAGGGTAGTTCTCCTTTACTCATAAGGAATTTGCTGCTTCACAGCTTAACAATGTACAAACTTTCAATTCTGTGTCATTATAAACTTGTAGGGTTATGCAAACTTCACCTAAAGTAAACATCTTAATAGTTGTAATTAACATATTAAGATGTAATTACGATATTTTAATTATTGCTACGAAGCATTTTGTTGCCAGGATCAAAATGAGTGGATAGCTTATCTAATTACTACAATTTGCAAATGGGACTATTTACCAAAATATTAGTTGGGGGAATACATATATTTGAGCCTGTTTGTATAATTTTGATTTTGTGTGGAGAAAAGTAACCCAATCATTTCCTAATTCTACATTTAGTTATCATTTTTAATATGTATTTAAAAGATACTTTCAAAACATATTTCACGTCAAAAAAGGGTGGCTTAAACAAATTATTAAAAGCCCTATGTATTGTTATGAAACGTGCATGAATACTTCTGACCTGAACTGTATATGTTTTAAAATAAGGACACAGCATCTCAAGCCAAAAAGAGCAGAAGCTGCAGACACACTGCAAAGTCAACACAGAGCACACCGAAGAGCACACGTCATGGCGACAACTTACAGGCACGTAAAGTGGCCGAGCAATCATTAACAGAGAGAGCAGAGAGTGGTATGTCCTGATGAGGGTAGTCCAAGTTACTACGGACATTAACCGGCATGCAAGAGCGCTCCCACTTGGAGCGGCCGCCATCAAAGCAACATGCCAGTCTCATTCTCTTGTAGGCAGGGGTCTTGGCTACAGTCATGGGTTCAGACGAAAGGAGAGGAAGAGCAGGTTAATGTGGAGGGTCATTCTGGAGGAGCAGCGGGAAAAGGCAGGCAGGCTACAGAACAAGCTTTTGTTGGGTTTCTCATGTTTGTGAAAGATTAAGAATAATGACTAAAATAAATTGGTTTTGTTCAGATTATATCTTGTTTTAATCATTTGAATTTTGTGATTCATCTCAAATTATAAACATAATGTAACAATAAAGTGACTGCCTTTACCACTTCTACCTCGTCTATACATGAACCAAATGAGCTAATGCTAACTACTAGATGACCAAATGCCTATCTCAGCAAATGTCCCTACTCCTGTGGTGTGTTATGATTTGAATCCAAACAAAAACAGCACAGACTTCTGCAACAAAAAAGGCAAATGTACCAAATTGAAAAAAGAAAAAAAAAGAACAACAATTCAGCACATCCTGAAACAAAAGGTTTAAATATTGTGCAAAACAACATAAGGCCACAATTACTAACATGACTTCAAAAAGATGTGCTGAACAACAACATCTGAATACTTTTAATACTTCCATCCATCCATCCATCCATCCATCCATCCATCCATCCATCCATCCATCCATCCATCCATCCATCCATCCATCCTAATCTATGTAAGTATATTTTACACAGAGTGATACAAACAGGTGTTTTTTCTCCTTTTTCTTATATATTTTTTTATTTGATTATTATGGCTTATGCTAAAGAAAAATATGTTATATACCATTGCAATCCGACAGACAGTTATGGTCACTGTTGTTAAGGCAGGAATGTCACCTAAGGTTGCATCAGAAGCTAGCTGTTCGTGGGGCACTGTATTCAAGCATCT
This sequence comes from Jordanella pulchra, assembly GCA_034780135.1. Taxonomy (NCBI): domain Eukaryota; kingdom Metazoa; phylum Chordata; class Actinopteri; order Cyprinodontiformes; family Cyprinodontidae; genus Jordanella; species Jordanella pulchra. The sequence goes on along the minus strand of JAUZNJ010034374.1, from coordinate 2,942 downwards.
AAAGTGGAGTAGAAGGAGACACTTTAGGAAAGAAAAAAGGGGCTTAAAATTAACTGACTTGTAAACTCCTCTGCTGCTTGTCTAAATGCCAGATCACATTGATATAATCAAGCCAAATAAATCCAATCCAAACTTCTTAACGCATATACTGTGCACCATATGGACATTAGAATATAATGTACTAAAAACCTCTTTATATTGGTCAGTTTCAGGATTCTAGTTTTCTTAGAGACTGGATTTTGTTTTTTTATCAACTATAAGCCATAATCATCAAAATAAACAAACAATAAAAAAACACTTGAAATATACCACTATGTGTGTAATAGATCTAAGTGTGACCCTTTATAATCAAGTTACTAAAATAATTTACCCTTTTCATTTATACTTTAGTTTTAAATACTCTTGTATATCAGATCAGTTCTTTAAGTTTATATAATTTCAGTCAAGTTTGAACTGGTTTGTAGTGATCTAAAACAAGTAGGGTTTCTTATATCTCTTCCTAGTGATTTTTTTTCATTGGCCAGTGGGGACATCTTGTGGTGAGTACGGGAATTACTGGCTTTGCAAAGTTCCCATAATTAATTTGGTGTCAAAAAATATGCTATATTAAAAGATAATAATAATAACAACTGAATTATAATAAAATAAACATGTTAGAAATATAGTTAATATCCTTAAATGTCAGGTTGAAGGCAGCACACAATGATGACGGTGGCCCAGGCAACAAACATCCACCGTACATGCAACATTAACAGTGCATTCAAACAGGTCGCTAGAGTCTGGGGTGCAAGGAGCAGGCTGTTCATTTGTAAACAAAAAACACATTACTCACAATATATCACTAGAAAGTGGTTAAAAATGTTCCAAAGCAGCAAGAAAAGAGTATATAAAATTCAAAAGTTACGTGTTGATTGGAATGCTATAAGGAAAATGATCTTAATTTGAGATAAGACGGAGGAACAACATCATCTTTTTTTTTCTTCTCTAATAATATAATAGGATCCATGCATATATCTTTGTCTGAATGGGAGCTAACATAACAGGTTTATTGAAGCAGAGGATCAAATCACAGCTAATATATAAAAGAGAACAGAGCAAACATCAAAATCAAACATTAACACAAGACCTAGTTAATCTGAATTCAAAGGATTTCAATTAAAATGGAAACGCTTAATTTGCCGAAACCTTTCTTTAAACTGTCTGGGTTTTTTTCTGTAAGGCGCTTTTGTTAAATGACTCTGTTTTTAAATGCGTTGTTGAAAAACATTTTTAACAAATAAACTTTAAATAGATAAAAATTGGTTAAAACTTGGATAATTTATGTCCAGAGTTCATCCGAAATGCAGACATTTGACGACCAAAGCACTTTTCACTCTTACTAGAAGCAAGATGATTAAAATATCTTAAAGCTAGTTTTTAAAGCTTATATATCAATTCAGTAGAAAAACAAAAAAGAAGTGAAACAGAACATTCTTTATTAGATATTAACTTTTTAAATGTGATCATGCATGCCTTTGGTTGGCAATACATGGCTTTTGTTTTCCCTAAGAAAAGAAAAGAGAAAGAAAGTAGAGCCTTACTTTCAAACAAAGCCAATGTTTGCTGGTTTTAATTAGTGGGGAAATGGCAACTTCCCCATTTTCACAATTAGAGGAATAAAAAAAAAAAAGACTTGGACCTGTAAACAATAAGGATGAACTTGGACCCAAATTAATTCTTGTATAGTAAAAAGTGAGCTGGAGGTTTAGTAATAAAAAAAGTCAAAAGGTCACAGTTGCAGAACTGCAAAAAAAAAAAGAATAGAGAGTCACCATACTGGAATAAAAGATAGATTTATATCAAGGTTTTTTTCTACACATCTCTTACAGGGGGGCTACTAAATGTGAAGGCAGGTATCTAAAACCATCCTGCTGATAGAATTTAAGCTGAGGAGACGGCTAAAGGCTGTTGTAGTTGCATTAAGAGCACAATGATGGCTTTTAAAGGGGGCAGGTATGGATATTTTAGCTGGTGAAAAAAAAAGAAATGATAGGGTTTTATGAAATCAATATTGATGCACTAGCTGCCGAGTTCAAAACCAAACATCGCTCCAGTTCTACCTTCAGCTCAGTGTATGTAAAAAATAAGAAACAGGTAAATACTGTTTTCATGTATCAAAACTTACATTTCTTGCATCCACATTTCTTTATTCTTTTGGGATCTGTTATATCATCATGACAGGCTTTGCAATAAAACAGTGCCCTGCAAAAGAACAAGATCCAGATTTAAGAGAGGAACAATTCTATAAATGTTAGTGCCGTTTCAAGTTACTTTTAAATATAAAGAATATTCAATGAGATGTGAAATTGGCAGGATATAAAAAACAGATAATGTCTGGATAGAAGAGAAAAGACTAAATTGTATCATATTACAGCAAACCAAAGAGTTATCACAACTATCTGATATATGGCCTAATGTCTCTATATTAGTAATGTCCCTCAAAAGCAAAACTACAATAAAATGGATATAAATCTTGTATAACATCTAATTATTTAATAACCTTGTAAAAAAAACTGAGTTTTAACTGTGTTTGAATTTTCAGTGTACTGCAACTTTGAAATGTGATCAAAAGTGTCACAACATCATGCTCTTAACCAGAGGTCTTTAACATGGTGGTCATTGAAGGAGCTAATGCAGGATAAATTTTCTTAATTTTACGATAGACATCTCCTGATTATTTCTGCTGTTCTTATGATTTTGTTTTGGGTTTTTTTGGTTTTTTTTTTTCATAATTCTGCATTCTTACAACAAATGTAAATTTGTGCACATGCTTGATCTTTACTCTCAGGTCTGAACATAACATCATACAACAACATAACAGCTTATAACATCTCCAGGATTAGAGGACTGATGTCTCAGCGTGATCTAGAGAAACTCATCCATGCGTTTATCTTCAGCCGCAT
>JAUZNJ010034373.1:0-12740 GCA_034780135.1 Jordanella pulchra | reverse complement strand
TGGCTAATTTTTTCTTAGTTTGTTTTCTGGTATCAAATAAAGCAATGTACTCAACTCTGCAATGCATTTGCATTATTCTACTTGATCTGCAAACAATATCAGAAAAATATTAAAATGAAGTCTAAGGACATGAAATCTACTAATGCTAGTTACTCATTGGGTAAAAGGAAAAGATATTTTTTGATGAGAACAAAGTTATTCTTTTGTGCGTATTAAAGTTATCAACAGAACCTACTAACATTACCCTGATTATATGACAGAATTCAATAAATTAACATTTCCTATTTCATGCTGTGACAGAAGTTAAATCAAGTTGGATTAGTGTGTTGCATTACTGAAAGTGGTTGTTTCTGAACAACAATGAGGCTCCTGCTCTTCTCAAATCAATCAAACCAAGTCTTCATTTCTGACTCAAGGTTTGGTCAAAATAATCCAACTTTAACCCCAACTACATAGCCCAGTAAGGTTTTATGTATAAAAATAAAATCACTTAAAAGTTTTGAATGGAAATCTCTTTGATGAATTTTGGATCACATAAAGGATGAGGTTCTTATATTTTTTTTAATAAATAATGCTTATTCAAGAAATAAACCACAAAACTAGGTCGTTCTCATTTAAGTCAAACATAAACTGTTTAGGATTTTTTCCTGACACAGCCTTAACACAGATATTTGCCACTTTAACCAGATTTTCACATTTCTTGATGCGTGAAAAGAACCCAGTTCTGGATCAGCCTCTTTCCTTCCGTGTTTGACCCAGTACTAGGTTAGCCAAATTTCCCAAATTAGGTTTTGAATGCTAAATGATATGTGATATGTACTGCAGTTTCATCACCATAGACGTACACATGTGGATCGATTCAGAAATGGAATAAGAGAAGTCATTACATCCTCAAGGAAATTCTCATTCATCTGGCATGATGTATCTGCCGTCAGCATGGGGTTCATTTGTGCGTAAACCTCGTTAATTCAGTCCCCTCCACGACACTGGGGTCTCTTCCCACCATTTGCTGCTGGAGTAAATCAGATCATGCCAGCAATATAATAAGATGCCCAGACAATTATTCACCTGGTCTCGCCTGTCAGCACTGGAGCCCCCCCCCCCTGCCATTGGCTCTGCCAGCATACAGAGTGCCAGCTCCTTTCACCTCCGGCTGCTTATGAAATATCACCATTAAACCCAACAAGATCCATTTAAAATGTCTGCAAAGTCATTGATATTAATTATCTCCAGTATGGATGAAGCCATTAAGCACGCTTTCTCATTTGAACATAAATGGGGACATTTACTGATTAATAGAGAGGGTGCTGACCTCTAAAGGTGCTTAAAAACGGCTAATATTCGCAACCTAAAATAAAGTGGAAATTATACATTCATTAATTTATTAAACTGCAGGGAAAACTGCTGTCTCCAGAGTCATCATGTTTAATTTTTAACTCTCCCACAAGGAGGTGCTGAAGCTCCATGAGACTTCCCACTAACTTTCTAAATCCCCAAGAACTGCAGATTTATTCATTTACCCTCAAGTTGCCACCAATATATTATTTATTTGTCGCCCCAAGGTCTTCTGAAATGAAAACAAGCTGGCTTTGTTATGTTTTCTATGCTGTTCCATTAAACATAATGCAAAGCACCTACTTCCATTGGTTGGCAGCAGACTGTCCAGCACGCCCGTTACCTCAGATTTCCTCCTGGGCTGTTCTCATCCACAAAGAACATGGAGACAAATGCATCTACAGTGTTTAGCTGACTTGATTTGTAATTTTCACTTCTTTTGCAGGCTTGGCATATGACAGCTTTCATGTGGAAGAGATGTCTGACGGCGTGTCGCACCGTTTTCACAGACCCATATCCTCCCACAGGAAACACAAGGCGGTGTATGCATGAGACAATGAGAAAAGCTGTGCTGTCTACAGGATTGTTGCACGTCAGAGGAATAAATCCCCTAAAGTAAAATCCTCTTCCCACTTTATAATAGATCAGGAAGACGGCTTTAATAGTAACTTGTATTCTGAGCTTCCTCTGGAAGAGGAGTTGTTTGGCAGTGGCCTGACAACCTTATTTGGTCTTAACAACTTGCTAAAATCAATATAAGATGAGTCAGCAAAACAAAGGATTTTGCTGTAAAAGCTTGGCTCTCAGGTAGACTGCTAAACTCAGAGAGTAAGTGCGCCCTCTGCTCTCTGCAGGCCTTCTTGTCCAACGACTGCAGAGCTCTATCGACAGCACCGCCCGCCACGAGGCTTCATCAACTCCTCCAAATATTCTGCATTCACAAATGGAAGGCCGCATTGATTTTATGTAACACGGCTCGTTAAGTGCTGATTAGACCATTATAGTGATGTGATATCAGGGAATGGGTTTGGGTGACAGGCGGCCAAACACAAATCAAAAGGAACTAATAACCCTTTCTAAAAGAGATTTGGACTGCTACAGTGCTTCACCCACAGCCCCTCAGTTACTACCACAATGCTGTGCTTGTGTAGGTTTGAATCTAATGGACCAGTCTCAGAAGTCTCAGGCTGACACAAAATATCTATTATCAGCAGTGCGCAACACTCTCAGCCCTTAGACATGATGCTGTTAGTCCTCACTGTGAAAAATGTCCAACATGCTTATGAAATCAAAGTGAATTTGAACTTTTAATGTTTACTTTTATAAGTGAAAAACCGTTTAGATTAATCGTTTTTAATATCCATGTGACTTTAAAAGATTTTCCTTTTTAATTAGCAAATATTTAGCTTACGTTAAGTTACATCCTCGAAAGGCAAAGATTCTTATTGGAATCTTATACAAAGCCCAGAACAAAGTTGCACATAATTGTTGTATGGATGATTTAGGATTCACAGGCTTTTCTTTGTATTTCCTTTAGATCTTTTAGATTCTGATCAACCCGCAATCAAGTTCATTCTTTCCATGTATATCAAACTATGTATAAATAATAACATGATCTTAGCCACCTCAGATTAATATCCAAAAGCCTTGCAAGAACTGAAATGATATTGTTAAAGTTGCTTTTAGAAATAAAAAAGATCTCCTGCACCACTGAAAGTACTGTTGCACTTTCTGGGTCAGGTTTAAGAACCTACAGTTAAGCTGAGTGGGATTCTGCTATTGAGACTAGAAATGATTTAGTCTCATCCTGACAGTGATGAAGGACGCTGTAGCTGCTTCCCTGATTGCTCCACTGTTCTCATCTTGTGTGTCACATGACGACTGCATTGTTTACTGTAAAGACTCGTATTACATATTGGTGCAGAGAGGTGATTGTTTTTTTGTTTTTTTGTTTTTTTCCCAAATCAATGCCAAACATTCATGTACACCACACCTCATGATTATTCTTGGAAGCAATAGTGAGGGTGGTGTGTTTTGACTTCTTAACACTGACAGATTTGGGGCATTTTTTTATACTTCAAAAAAAAGCCCATAATGCAGATATGAGACAGCAGGGCAGGGAGGCGAGTTCTACCATTACGAGTATTTACAACCTCCTTAAAAGTGTCCTATCGGTTCAGCACTGAAACTTTTTCTTTCAGTGGAAGCAGTCAAAGACAAGACTCTCCTGAGATGGCTGAGAATAGAAAAGGAAAAATAAAAAAGCCAAGGTAATATTAGGATATTGCATCTCATCGCTCAGTGTTATCTTTCTGTGTACTGTAGAAATGCAGGCCACAGCAAAATTAAACTATTTATTTCTTTGAAGTATCTCAGCTTTTACAGCAGCGTTGCTTCTCAGAATGCAGCGTTCGGCTTATTTCCATAATCTTCGTTTATAGAACAATTAGCACAAAAGAGAACAAATTCTAAATCCTAATTAAGGGGGTTTACTTTTATACTAATTAAAAACTTTTTCTGTGTTAAAGCAAAAAGTATAAAAACATTTTGAAGGATGATGGCTATTCATGCAGCAATGGTTGCAGACATTGTAATATGAGCATAATTAAATATCAAAATTATTCTCATTTTGGGTTTGTCAGTTTGGGTTGAGCTGCCAAGAAGAAAGAAAATATTTACACTTAAACATAACATATAAAACTGTAATATTTTTAGTCAGTTTTTTTTTAAAATCAAATTCCTTAATGTTGAACAGTTTTAGCCTTGTTGGGTCTCATATTCGAGATCTCAACACAAAGAAAATCTAAAATATTTGACAACAATTTGATGCTGAAAGTGCAGCATGATCATACATTTTCATAAACACAAATGAAAGGACAAATATCAAACTTGGGGTATCAATAATTTTATTAAACTTCCTCTGTTTTGTCACAACATTTCTAATTTAAAATACATGTATATAGTTAGAGACAAACAACAGATCTTTTCCAGCCTTTAGCAACTTCCTGGCAAAACTGGCTGAATAGTTGAGTCGTTTTTTTTTTTGTTTTTTTTTTTTTTGAGAAATGGTAGAGTTTCTTTATAATGGTTAGTTTTTTGACATAGACCAGACTTTTCAACATAGTTCATACATTTTCATAAGACTGTGGTCAGAGACCATACAGAAGCTTGATTTTAGTCTGCTGGAACACCTAGCTGTGAACATTTCAACCCTCTGACAGACCAAATAGTCATTCTCCAACAGGGGGAAATCAGTTGCTGTTGTCAAGCAACCCAGTAAGCAATAAGGATAAAGTCCATCATAAACTGAAAAGTACCAGCACACTGATATCACTGCTGACAGTAAAGCCAATTTAACATTACAGTTGCCTGAGAAAGTGCTGTACGAGACGAAGACCACTGATTAGAATGGACACTTTCAGGCAGAACTGAAATCTGCAGCTGCATACATTATCAAGTCAAACGTCTCCTGGTTAAAGAAAATTAGCTGGTTAACCACAATAACAAGAATATTTTAAGAATCAAAGCAGTTTTGGAATCCGAGCAATCTAAGCAGCTAGCATGGTGGTGGCATCGTGACGCTGCACTTTTTTACTATTAATAGTAGCATTGGTGGATGTCAAGTTAAAGAGGAACACTTCTTTTTCTTTGGCATTGACTCAATATCTTCACATTTCAGAATTGGTTTTGGAGAAGTTTAAGAAAGCTAACGTAAGGCCTTTGCATCTGACTTTAACACTAATTAAATTTATGGGACTGTGCTTTAACCCTGAGTCTGTTTAAAAAAAAACAAACCAGTTCAAATGATCTTACTTTAATCTACTTAGAGGAGTGGTGAAATATTTAGCCCGAAATATATTAGAAAACATTAAAATTTGCAGTTTGTCAGCAAAGTGCAAAAAAAAAAATTCATTTAAGTATCCACAAGGGTGTATGTATATACTTATATATCTTGACCCTGTTTTAAAATAAAAAAATGAACTTTGGAAATTTGTATAATTTTCCTATGTAGAAAAATGGAGTAGCTCAAACAGATATTTATGGCTTAATATTAACTTGACATTCCTGCTGATGGAAGTCAACCTTCTTATTTTTGGCAGTACAGTAGTCACACATTATGAGCTTGGCTGATTAAAACAAAACCTTTTAAAACCTTCACCCATTCAAGGAACTCTATCCATCCTTGTTTGCTGGAACACTGCACATTCGTCTCGGTTGTGCAACAATTTCATAATCCGTACCATACAATTGTTTGACATTTACCGCAAACCAGAGGCCTTTTGGCCAGATTCTGCACTCCACACTGAGTGGCTTTTTGTTCAATGAGCACTTTGTTTTCCAGGGCAAACACAATGTCCCATTTCAAGAGTAGCACCAGTAAAATGATCAACAGCTTACCGGCAGACAACTACAAATGAGCACAGAAAGCTTTTCCCTGCTGCTCATGAGGGAGCATTCCTCCACCGGGGTGTATGTTCCCTGCATATACATTTCATTTCCCCCCTCTTCCCACCGAAGCTCAAAGAATCCGAGAGTACATAAATGATAACTGGCTCCAATGCTTTGAGTGAAATGATATTGCTTTTTATAACAGGAACAGATTATTAGAGTCAACACGCCTTTAAATGCATAGAGGTCTGGTTTGACATCAGCTCCTCTCCAGCAAGTATGTCCTATACCGCATGGAGCTTTAATCACAAAGGTCAGGGAGCTTGAGTAAATTATGTGAAACACTAGAGACGACGTAATGTATTTGCCAGTGGCTGTTCAAAGTCAAATAGTGTGTGTTAGAACACGTCTCTGTCCAGCAGTTCTGCTTTGGGTTCTGCAACAGGCATTTTAGCAGATCAAAATAGCAATCAGTCTCCTCCCCTCCGAAATGCTCTCCCAGTGTACGTCCAATCATAAATCGATGACTAATTACTTCAGTTTCTCCAGACACAGCAGCAACCATCTAATTAGCAAAACAATGAGTGGTAATGTCTTGGGCATCCATGTGGGCTTTTGAGTCGGGCTTACTGCATCATTCTGTTAATGTGGGTATTCAAGCAAACTATTTTCTATTTTTCAGCGCATTTACAAAAACAATGGAGTGTGCCCATATGTTGTTTATAATTATAACAGTTAGGTCTTGTGTGAACTATCCATCAAAGTTAAGAGAGCTGGCAAATCACATTAACTTCAAGCTATTATAGAAGGGCATGATTTCTTTTTATAGAATGGCCAATGATCACACAAAATAACAGCATATAGAGAACAAATATATATATATATTTATATTTTAGCAGAACCCAAAACTTTCTTTCTGTAGCTCTGGATTTTACATTTATTCTATCCATGCAACCAATTCCTCTTGAAGTACCATTGCTGAAAATCAGCAAACATACTGAAATGTCATCATTATTTATCTGATGAAACAAAGACTTTGTGCAACCTTGATTTTGGCAAAATAGCTGAACTACATTTTATACTATGACAGAAAGCGGTAGTGTTGTAAAACCTTGGCTACAACAAATGTGGCTTTCTAAAATACAGCTTCACATTTATATTTTCTTCTACATCTGGAATTTTCTATCGAGCTAGATTTCTTTTTAAAGGGGATGTTATCGTTTTCTGACAGCATTGCCATTTCTGTATAAAAAACTGTTTAAGATACTGGAATGTCTCTATTGTTCTACCCCCATTGGTTTAACTTTGACAAATAATATGGAATATGTTACTGCAACAACATGTTCACATGCAGTGTTGGTGACGTTTTAAAACCCAGTTTCAATGTTTTTCTTTGGAACACTCAGTTATACCAAAGGTTCGACTAAATGCCTTCCAATGAGTTTCAAAAGCTGAAGATTAAATGTCCCTCTGATGCTTTTTTGTGTATTTCTAGGGTTAAATAAAGTAGGATGAACACAGAAACCCCCAAGAAAAGGCACAAAGGAGGTTTTCTCATCATATGCCCAAATAACCTCAGGTGTTTCTTTTCCACGTAGAGGAACAGCGGACAGACTTAAAGTTTCCCTTGTATGATGGAGCAGCTCACCAATCTATGACGCTAAATCTGGCCTCTCGTAAAAAGTAGAAAACTCCAAATCAGTATGAACCTGCACATTAAGTTGCTGATTCAAAGTCACATGTTGTTAAATCATTCCGTTCAGGATTACAAATGAGTCATTGAACCACAATTTGATAAAAACATAAGTTGCAATGGTATATATAAACCTGTCTGAATATATATATATATATCAATTCGTGTAAAAAAGGACCTGGTCTGATGGTTCCTATACGTAAAATTAGAGTTATCAATGTGGAACAGCACTGGGCAGGAAAACATGCTGTTGGTGATGAGATGTTCCTTGTGTCCTATAATCCTAGCATTCAAATTGATCCGAAATGATTCTTCAAGAAGGCTGTGAATATGAAAACCTCAGGCAACAAACATGTTTCTCAGCTACAAAAGGCTTTGTGTTTTCATGCTCTGTGTAAGGGTGGTGGTGGGGGGAAGGTTTAGATCCCAAATGCCCAGTGTAAAAATAAATTCCCCAAGGCAGATCTGCATAACACTATTCATGTTGAGCCCAAAGGTTCTGTAACTGAAATAATTCTGTCAGACTGACTACAGGCTTTTCACTTTATACTGATAATCCAAAGCAGCAGATTCGGAGAGGTCAAAGGGAACAAGCTCTGTTGTGATTTTTTTTTTTTTTCCTTTCATTATTTTATTCACCTTTCAAAACAACTTTGTTTTGTGCTTGCAAAAAGTAATGACCTATAATTACACTGAAGCCTGTGTGACATTTAGCTTTTCAGAATATGTCAGCCGCATGTGACAAAGGCAGTAGAAGAAAAACTATTTTAAGCCTTATTCTGATCTTTTTTAATGTGATTACATAATTTGATTGTGCAACCCCCAAAACCCATTGTTTACCCTAAAAATAATCAGACAACATCAAATGTTTGGAAATACAATCGGTTCCTTCTTTTAATTGCAGAAATTGACTTTTTTATCCCTTAATTAAAAACAAAAGGTATTATTAGTGTTTTTCATCCATTAGCTAGCATAAAGGTTTTCTCTAACTCATACCTTGGTGTTAGGTGGTTTCCATCCATCCATCCATCCATCCATCCATCCATCCATCCATCCATCCATCCATCCATCCATCCATCCATCCATCCAAACTCTATCATGACAGAATATCCTACCACAAAAACAGCTTCTTCCCCTCTACTACTACCCTTATCAACAAGGCCTGGGTCTCACACTGACACTTTTCCATAAAAATCAGCACCAAAAAACAACAAACAAACAAACCAAACCTTCCGAAATCTCAGCTTTTGTTTTAAAACCTTGCCACATTGCTCTTCATATACAACTTGCAGTTGTTTATCCTAAACTTTTATATTTCTGTATTTTTTATGTTAACCTTATGTTTACTTATCTATGTACAGCACATAGATAAAGTGTATACATATGTGTAAAAACACTACTTTGGCAATAAAGCACTTTCTGATTATAATCCCAGTTCCACCATGTGACACTGTAGAGATAAGAGTCTTATAAGATAAGAGTGATTTTCAGTGGTAGGTTTTCCCCAGAAGTAGTAGCACTCTGCATGTAGCACAAACTGTCATTGTCTCTAATCTGAGCAGAGCACCCACTCCCACATGTATTCGGTATACCTTTCGTGATCCAAGGACAATCTTAAAGGTTAGATTTGTTTAGGCCATAAAAATTACTGCTAGGTAGGTAAATTGCTAGGTTTCCCCTCCTGAGCTGTGTATATCTACAGTTCTTCCTTTCACAACAAACCATGCAATATTTCAGGTTAGGTGGACAGCCATGCAGGTTAAATTGGGATTTGTATAAATGTAGTTAAATGTACAGTCATGTTTTTGGACTGTGGGAGGAAGCCGGATAACCCGGAGAGAACCCACGCATGCACAGGGCGAACATGCAAGCTCCATACAGAAAGGTCCCAGGCCGGGAATGAACCCAGAACCATTTTGCAGCAAGGCAACAGCGCTAACCACTGCTCCACCATACAGCCCCGAATCCCCAAAGGGACATTTAGTTTCAGTATCAGTGGACCTACTTAAAAATTGCAACATGAGATTTAATGTATATGAAAAGCAGTATTAAAGGTTGAAACTATTTATTAACCTCTTGCCTCATTGTAAGATAGATTCAGCCTAGGTATTGCCGTAAAAGCATGCACTGTGTTTACAATGCAATCATAAATAAGGATGTCTGATATAATATCTTATTCTGATCCGTTTTCTACAAAATAAGACTATAAACTCTCTTCCATGGATTAACCCATGTTTCACCACTCAGGAACCATGTGAAGGTTTCAAATTTGTCACACACAAACTATTCTTTACACTTCTTGCCCCGTTCTTTTAAAATAAAACAAAGAACAGATCAGCAGCATAGTAACTCATCATCATTGCAGTTTAATCGCAAATACAGCAGCTCTGAATTTGAAGAGAATATAAATCAGTCATTAAAAGAAATCAATAAAGTGTTTTTCTTTTCATGTTCATAAAGTTACATGATGAGCTGTGCAAAAAGATTAGGCATTCAGTAACCTTGCAGTTTGTCTGCTCCCAGAGGAGGCTCTGATGCCTTGCCACTGACAGATTTGACCTCAGACATAAATAGCCTAATAAAAAAATTAGATATGCTGTCAATATGATTTGCATAACGTGCAAATGCAGTTTCTTTCCAGAGTGTAAGAAGGGTTGCTGCAACTTATAGAGGTGCTGCAGTGACAATTTTTTGTGCCCTTTTGTTCACACCTGTTTAGGGGGGGGGGGTTCAACAACAGCTGTGACCTCCACCTCTGCTGAGTCCTCCAAGTTACCTAAATCCTCCTGTGGCTAGCTCCAGTCCAGTGTGTAAACCTATTTTTAGCATCATAAGATTTTTTTCTTGACTGTAAAATATCAGTATTTTGGAGCTTTGACACATTTCACCAAAATAAAAACACAAAAATAAGTTTTAATGATTTACATGATGAAGAATTTTGTTTCCACAGATTCATATGATTTTTTTTCTAAAGTTTTGGAGGGACCGCTTCCCTCAGCTGCAAGTTTAAAGGTAGAGAAACCCTCAGAGTGTGAATAGTTGAGGCCATATTTAATATGTCTCCAGCTCAAGTGTTATTGATAATCTTTGAATCGTCCATGTCAGAAAAAAAAAACACTTTGGTGCTTAAAACCATTGTAAAGAGCTTATTCTTGCACAGAGGTCACAACTGCTACATTCTGTTGCCTTACGAGGCTTTTTCAAGGCTCATACACCTCCATTTTCAGGGGGAGATAATGTCTCACATAATACAAGCAAACAGCATTACACTGCCTAAGGTGTTACTGATGCGCATTTTCTATTTTCACAGTGGAGGTCAGTTTGTCTGAGAGGCAACACTGGCCTTTGCATGACCCATGGAAATATTGCACTTCAGAAAACCATCACATTGGTTTTTCTTTCCAAAGCTCAGGCTTTACTGACTGCATCAGTAGCTGCTGTGTTCCTATCATCAAGTTAGGCTTCAAATAGGAAGAAATCTCCCACCTTTTGGTTTGGTTTGTGGAGTTATTATTGCTTAGCCCATTTGTTCAATTAGTTGAATAGAGGATGTAAAAAAGAATTACAAATAATATTAAAATACAAAACTCCAAGTCAGAACTTAACCTTGAAAGAAATATTGCAGAGAAAATGCATTTATTTATGCTTTCAATTTATCTAATCAGCCACATTACTATAAAAACAAAGAAAGAATCCAGAGGAACCAGTTCTGTAATTTACTCTCAGTGTGCGTCTAAAAGTTTAATTGAAGCCTCAGAGGTTTTTTTGGAGAACATTAGTGAAAAAAAAACAGAACTAGGAAGACAAGGAGGGAAAAAGCTGCAGAGAAACCAGAAGCTGGAATGTTAAAAAGATAATATTTTAAGAAAAATAACATAAATCGTTGATCGAAAACTACAGGACGTCCCATCAGTAGTATGGAACAAACAATGTACAGAACACAGATAACCTGGTAGAGGATGTTTTTGGACAGATAAGATTCACTTTTTGGGGATGCATACAAAAATATATGCTTGAGTAAAACTATTGCTGCGAATCACCCTAAACCCACTCCTTATGCGCAAACAATGGTACCAGGGATGCTGTTCTTTAGCAAGAACAGAAACATTGGTTGGAGCTGATGGAATGATGGAGGGAGATAAATAAACTGGAAACCAAGAGGTTTTTCTGTAAGCAAGTAAGACACTTTTAAATAACAGATGATTTAATAGAAACTCAAGAAAGTACAGGAATAAAGAGCTACCTAACAACAGAAAATGGTAACTGGATGAAATGAGGAAAGGATGACTGAGCAGATGAGTTTTTTTATATCGTGAAGGTTGATTACTTGAACTCGAATCAGGTGATTCTAATCAACATAATACATTGCAGCTGTGGATTAATATGAAATGAGATACTGGGAAAAAGAGTGCAAACAGGAAATGATTTAGTACATTTTAACCCTTTATAGGGCACTCAGTAAACTAGTTTGAATATTCAAAATTTCAAGTAAAGAGTGTTATTGGAATACAGAATAAGACCCTGTTACTTCTGTAATGTTTTAAAGAAAAGTATTTTAATTTTACCTTATTATGGTAAAAGGAAAAAAAAAACATTCAAAGAGTGCTTCTATAGAAATTCATAAAAAAAAACTGGAAGAAAGAAAGAAATTTTGTTATGTAGAATAACTCTCCGAACATTATTGCTGATACAGGAACTTTTCTTTTTTTTCTTTTTAACTTAGCCTACTAACTTTTAGCTTTTTAACTTTATTACTTCGCTTGTTAAGTTTCTAACTTAATTTATAGTTTTTTTACTTAATTTACAGAAGTTAAACATTTCACACAGAAGGCAACATTAAAATTACACTCAACTTTAATAAACAGGTGGACCCTGTAAACCCTGAAGACAACATTTTAAAAAATGATAACTTCAATGATTAAGTATTTATATGCTTTTAAAAATATACAGCAGATTGAAAAGCTGCACAAACAATAGAACTTTGCCATTTTAGACTTAAAATGTTATTAGTTTGGGAAACTTAAAAGAGAAAATTAAATTCTGTTATATTTTTAATTTATCACAGTTTAAAGGTATATAGGTAGGCTATATACAGCTTGGGCTGTTCTTTTTGTTTTTCAAAAGACTGACAGCTGCAACTGCAGTAAAAGGGGATTTACAAAGTAATGACTCAGCAACTGGTACCACACTTCAAATTGTAGATATTTAATAAAACATTAAGCTTAGTTTCATCCACTACAACCACTTTAGATAGCATTTATTGTCATTGAACAGAATTCAACGAAATTTCCATTGGAGCTCCGTGCAAAAGGTCAAATATGTA
>JAUZNJ010034372.1:0-12740 GCA_034780135.1 Jordanella pulchra | reverse complement strand
ACATGCGGGAAAGGACCACAAGCCGGATTCGAACCTGGGTCACCCGCATCGAGGACTAAGGCCTCCGTACATGGGTCATGCGCACTAACCACTGCGCCACCTGCACGCCCAGGGGGCGGGATTTTCGATCCCCGGGTAATAGCTGTGTGCCCTGACCAGTATCCAAGTACCCAAGGTGCATGATCAGTTGGAGGCATAGTGACAGGACCCCACACTGTCACATTATCATCATGGGAGAGGATTCGGACTGGAAAACACAACTGTAAAGCTGTCTAGAAAAATGAGAAGAATAGACTGCACTTTTTGGGGAAGCTTGGTTCCTTCAGTGTTTGCACCAATATGCAGCAAATGGTTTTTAAGTCTGTTGTGGAGAGTGTGATCTCTTCTGCCGTCATCTGCTAGGATACAGCATCAGAGCAGATGGATTCATGAAATGAAGAAAATAATTCCACTCATGTTAAACTGTTTGTCATCAGCATAAACTAAAAGATGAAGTGGTACATTATGTTTCTGGTGGGTTGAAATGGGGTTTATAGATGTATATTGATTCAAGATAATCATGTGATGGTTCCTGTGTTGCCTGGTTCCCCGGTGTCCCTTCAGGTCTTCTTGTGGGGACTCTGGATGTGGTTCTGGACTCGAGTGCCAGGGTGGCCCCCTACAGGATCCTGTTGCAGACTGCGGACTCTCAGATCTACTGGAACATTGCATGTGGTGAGCAGGAGGACTGAGAAAACCTGAGCATGATCCAGATGCTGTTCTTTTTTGCAGTCTGTTTACCCTCATTGTGTTTTGCAGGGACGTCCCGGAAGGAGATTACAGAGCATTGGGATTGGCTGGAATCCAATCTGCTGCAGACAATCTCCATTTTTGATAATGATGAAGATGTCATCACCTTCGTCAAAGGAAAAATCTCTGTAGGTCTTAGACAATGATGCGTTTGCCCCAATGTTTTTCTTTGTTTTGACAATTGATGTCACTTCCTGCAGGGCATCATCGCGGAGGAGAACCGGCTGAAGCAAAGTGAGGAGCAGGAGGAGGACAGCGGGAAGTTTCGAGAGGCAGAGCTAAAGATGAGGAAGCTCTTTGGGATGCCTGATGAGGAGAAGCTGGTGAACTATTACTCGTGCAGTTACTGGAAGGGTCGAGTACCACGGCAGGGCTGGCTCTACCTGTCCATCAACCATCTGTGCTTCTACTCCTTCCTGCTGGGCAAAGAAGGTACCCTCAACCAACCACACACAGACACGAACCAAAGCAGAGTGTGCAGTAATTACTGTCTGTGCTCACGTAGTGACTCTGGTGGTGCCGTGGACCGAGGTGACCCAGCTGGAGAAGAATGCTACCCTGGTGTTTCCAGAGAGTGTCCGTGTGAGCACCCGGAACGCCGAGCATTTCTTCTCCATGTTCTTGAACATCAATGACACCTTCAAACTGATGGAGCAGCTTGCCAACATCGCCATGCGGCAGCTGCTCGACAACGAGGGCTTCGCCGCTGACCGATCGCTGCCCAAACCCTGCAAGACACTGAAGAACGTCTCTGCTCTGAAGAGGTCTCACTCTGACTGGAATATGATTCTGTGTCTAAACACATCCTCCTGAGTCTAAAGGATCATCAGATGTCTTCTGTTTGCAGGGACTTTGACGCCCGAGCTAAGAACGAGCGATACCGGTCCATGTTCCGGCTTACGCAGGACGAACGGCTGGACGGACACACAGACTGCACGCTGTGGACGCCATTCGCCAAAATGCACGTGGTGGGACAGCTGTTCATCTCCAACAGCTACGTGTGCTTCAGCAGCAGAGAAGAAGACCTGTGTCAGCTCATTATCCCACTCAGAGAGGTAAGTCCTGAGACCAAAGAGTGAAACCAAACCCTGGTGGTATCTGTGTCCTGGTCCAGCTGTCTGCTGGTCTCTGCAGTCTCCTGGTCAAGGTCACAGCTATGAGCTGTTAAACTTTGGGACATACCCAGTCTATATTTGAAGGAAGCCTGTTCTTGGACTATGGAACAGAACCAGAACACTTGAAGAAGACCCACGGATCCTATAAGGAGAGGATCCTATAATCAGGATCTTCTGTTCATGGATTAAAAATCCCAAAATAGCAATGACTTCTGTCTGTCTTTGACACCGTTCAGAATCTGTGTAAAACACCTAACTAAGAGCTCCATGAATCAGCTGTTGCCCATGGCAACAATATTGATGTTGTTATAAATAAAAGTACATCTCCAGAAGGTAAAATAAGATAATATTAGAGGCTTGCAGTCCATGTATTGGATCAGTCAGTGACTAGAGGTTCTGGATGTGCTGATCCAGTCTCCAGGTTCTTGTGAAGTTCCTCCTAACTGTGAGATCACTCCACTCATCTCCATAGCGCTCCGTTACAAACAACAAATAAAGCGACTCTTCTGGTGACTGTCGGTTTCTTTATTTTGTAACGTTTTGATATTCCACTGTTTGATTTATTTTTTTTATTACTTTCTTAGAGTTATTGTTCAGGATGTGTATGCATCATCTGCATCTTGTGTAATCATGTGTCTCCTGCATGTTATTGTTCTCTTTAAAGAAGCTGATTTTTGTCCTTGCTGTTGTATTTACCCATGGTCCCCTGCTCCTCAGGTGACTATCGTGGAGAAGGCGGACAGCAGTAGCGTCTTACCGTGTCCGGTCTCAATCAGCACCAAGAATAAGATGAATTTCCTGTTCGCCAACCTCAAAGACAGAGACTTCCTGGTGCAGCGAATCTCTGACTTCCTGCAGCGAACACCTGACAGCTCATGGGGTGACACCAGCCCGCTTTCTCTGATTGGTTCCTCGGTAGGTCCAGCTCAGTTCAGCTGGGATTTTACCTGCTGGTATCCTCTGTTTCAGTCTAATATCTCTTCGTTCCCAGGGGTCCTCCAGTGTCCTCCCGCCCTCATCAGCAGGATCTGACTCCGTCCACAAGGGGCGCCATTACCACCCTGGTCTGCCTACCGCAAAACAGAGCCTGCTGCAGCTGTACCATCGAGATGGTCCAGAGGACCTCGGTCCCAAAGCTGTAAGTACGGTTCCCTACGGAGGACTAGTACGTGGTGAGGAGACACTGATGCGCCCTCCCTCACCTCCTCCCTCCTGCAGATGAAGGAGAGGATGAAGGAGGAAGCCTGGAACATCCATTTCTCAGAGTTTGGTCGAGGTGTCTGCATGTACAGAACGTCCAGAACCAGAGAACTCGTCCTCAACGGGATCCCAGAAAGCCTGAGGGGAGAGCTGTGGTTGCTGTTCTCCGGTCCGTGTTCACGTCACAGTTTGTTCATCTCAGGAAGGCTCCTCCCTCTTCGCCTTTCTCACCGTTAACCTATCTGTGCAGGAGCTCAGAATGAAATGGCATCCCATCCTGGTTACTATGGCGACTTGGTGGAGCAGGCCATGGGGCTGTGCTCATTGGCTACTGAAGAGATCGAACGAGACCTTCATCGCTCGATGCCTGAACATAGAGCCTTCCAGAACGAGATGGGTATCGCTGCACTACGCCGGGTGCTCACAGCCTACGCCCACCGGAACCCAAACATCGGTTACTGCCAGGTACTGAACAGAACCTTTTTACCTAAAACTACTGTCAGGTTCGAAACCTCCTCTAAAACCCTCAACTAACCTGAATACCATCATAAACTACCAACAACTGGGTGTCAGGATCCACCAAACGTTGGTAAAACTCCTGCCAAAGTTACAGTGGGGATGTTAGAAATCCAGCAAACGGTTTGATTTCGACACGGTACCATCAGAAACCAGAGAAAATCCAGCAGGGTTTATCCAGAAAGGATAAAGGTCCTTCAAAGTATGCTGCTGAACCGCTTCAAGGAATAATCAGAACTATCAAACTGTCAGGTTCACTCCGTAACATCCAAGTTGTCTTCCAGTGTTTTGGCCCATTGCACTCATGAAAACCTCCTTAAGGGATTATCCAAAAAAAGTTATGCTTGGTACACCTGCTATAATGTTTATAACTGCTGTAATTGACTCTTCTTCTATTGAAAACAATCCTTATGGAAGGGAATATTTATAATGGTGTCCAGGAAAATAGGATTTCCATTGGAAAGCTTGACAGAATGTAACTCTGGATTTATTGCTCATCACAAAATTGATCAGGATTTTCTGAATTTAGCAAATACTTTAGAGGGAATTTTGAAATTTCAGTGTTTTAATTTTCAATGATTAACATTCCAGTGTTTAATTTTCAAACTTTGATACTTCAGTTTTATTTTTTATGCCAAATCTCAAGTTGGATGTCCATCCAAACTGCCACTGATTTAGCTCCATAGTCCAGGAACCTGTTGGGTTTCATTCTGAGTCCTTGTCTCCTCCAGGCCATGAACATCGTCACCTCTGTTCTGCTGCTCTACAGTACTGAGGAGGAGGCCTTCTGGCTGCTGGTGGCGCTGTGCGAGCGTATGCTACCTGACTACTACAACACCCGGGTCGTAGGTCGGTAACACCTTCGTATGAAGTCAGAATTCTGCCTGAAGTGCATGTGCAATATAAATATACCGACAAGCAGCTTAACTTAAAACATTTAAATTAGTCTTCACACATGTTTTATGTTTTACATGTGCAGATTCAGTACCATGAGGCCCTCAAATTTTACATGCATGCTCCTTTCCTGTGCTTGTGCATTGCTTTTTATCTCTTGTCTCTCCTACTTGGACCATTATCTGTGTGCTTCTGTCAACTTTTTCCACTTGAAGGACGGAACCAACCATAGAAAATAAACCATCTGTGATCTGCTACTTTTCAGCAAATGCTGCCCCTTGATGCAGTATTATTTTCTTCATAGTTGCACCTATTAACGTGAAAAAAATCAATGTTCTCTTCAAGGATAGAATCAGACTTTATGTCCAACAGCCGTCTCTGTCATCAACTGGCAATTTGTGAACACGATTCTGGACATAAAAGAAAAATGATCAACAGTATCTCCAAACTGATTGTCAATGTGTTCAAGCCTCACTTCCCCTTCAAATAAGCAGTATATCTAACGGTAGCTTAGCTCCAAATTTAACAGCAGTCATTGATGATTATTTAATTAGTTTTGAAGTCTTTTTAAGGAGAATGATTAGTCTGTAGCTGTTTTGCTAACGATACAAGTCACATCCAGAAAGAAAACAGTACTTTCTAATGGGACGAGACTTCCTGGAAAATAGCCAATCAAAGATGTTTTACTCTCTCCAATAGGTTCTTCCCTCAAAGGGACAAAACAAAAGTTGAGCGCATACAATCCATGGTGATCTTTGAAAGAGCATCACAGTCTTCAGGAGGACTAGGGTCTAGGAGCAGACTGGAAACCATGGAGCTGATTCCTGCGGCTCATGTCTTCTCCACATCCTGTTAAAGTCTCACTGGGTGTGTGTCTCTGCAGGAGCTCTGGTCGACCAAGGGGTGTTTGAGGACCTGACTCGGGCCTTCCTGCCTCAGCTCTATGAACACATGCAGGACCTGGGAGTGATCACCACCATCAGCCTGTCCTGGTTCCTCACCCTCTTCCTGTCCGTGATGCCGTTTGACAGCGCCGTCCTGTTGGTCGACTGCTTCTTCTATGAAGGGATCAAAGTCATTTTCCAGGTACGGCTCTGTTAGGTGCTGACTGTTCACTGGTCCCCAGAGGAAGACCAAGCAGTAAACCTGCAGTCTTTGAGCAGTCTGCTCCTCTGAGAACATACAGCTATGACATTAGTTCATGTATTCCACCTAAACAGGATCAGTTTTGCGTGAACGATCTGTTCTAAAGCTGACTAAGTCAAGCTGATCTTTGACCTCTAACCTGATCCGTCCGCAGGTGGCGCTGGCTGTCCTTCATGACAACATGGACGCTCTGCTGGCCTGCAGCGATGAGGGGGAGGCTATGACCATCCTGGGCAGGTAAGAGCTCCTAACTGGTTTAGTCTGTGATTAGGTCTGTCTCCCTTGTTCCTGAAAAGTGAAACTCACCTACTTTATAGATAATTCATATATTTTAAGCCTTTATTTCTTGTCATTCTGGTGATTATGTGTTTATAGATGAAAGAAAGCTTTAATTCAGTGTTAAAAAAATTGAATTTTATTAAAAGATTGTAGCATTTTAATAGAAAGTTGAGTGGAAGGGGAAAAAGTGGCACAAAAAAAGGTACATCGGCAAAGTAAAACGAGGAGTGGACTCATGCTGGAGTCAGAACATGAAGGTCCACTATGCACAGACTGATCTGAGCTCGGGAGAACCAGAACCGGACTGTTGCTTAATGGTCCAAAGTCTTTATTTCGGATAAAGGGAAGTTTACATTTCATTTGGAAATCGGGTCTGGAGGAAGAGTGGAGAGAACTAGATTCTTTAGAAAAGCCGCTTCGATGAGCCTGGTGGTTCTACGCTTGAATGGCCAGGAAATGGGTCTGACCAGAACCCCACAGAGAACCTATGGGGTCAAGAGCAAGACTATATCAAGCTTTGGCTGTCAGAAAAACCTCATCAGAACCACAGGCTGATCTCTACCATGCGACTCCTCATGGATATAGAAAATCAGGCTAAAGGAGCCCAGACTAACAGAGGTTATAGAGATGAACGTAGGGTTCAGGAACCGGACATTTCAGTTTAAATATCATTATATTGATCTTAGGAAACATTCTAATATTCTGAGAAGCAAATGTTTGTTTGTTTTTTATTGGAATTATCAAGATGACAAGTAATAGAAATAATAAAAAAAACTCAAATATTTCACTCTGTGTGATGAATTCATTGAATATATAAGATTTACTTCTTTAATTCTGTAATGAATAAGTACATGTAAACATTTTTCACTGTATTCTAGATCCAGGCCATTCTGGAACTGATCTAAGCCCCGTTATAAACCCTGACTTTCACCTGTGCTGCAGGTACCTGGATAACGTTGTAAACAAACAGACTGTGACTCCGCCCATTCCTCACCTTCACGCCCTGCTGACCAGCGGAGATGACCCTCCCCCAGAAATCGATGTCTTCGACCTCATCAAGGCATCCTATGAGGTCAGGCCGATGTCACTTCCTGTCTGTTCAGTCACTCATTGCAGGTAGTTCAGCAGCTTTTCGTCTCTTGGAGTCTTTGAGAAAACATGATCTAAGCATTCATTCAGAACCTCGGTTCTGAACAGGAACCATTTAACAAGGTCGGCTGCAGCTGTGGGATGGACACGCCCTGCGTTAACAGAGGTAGATCACTTATCTTCTTCTTCTTCTTCATGCAGAAGTTTGGCAGCCTGCGGTCTGATGTCATTGAGCAAATGAGGTTCAAGCAGAGGTTAAAGGTCATCCAGTCTTTGGAGGATACGGCGCAGAGGAGCGTGGTGAGTGTGGCTGAACATGTGATGTCATGATATGAAGACATCCTGCTGACAGGTTTGTCTCTGCAGGTGAGGGCGATGATGACGGAGTCGGCGTTCAGCATCGAGGAGCTGGAGGAGCTCTACTGTCTCTTTAAGGTCAGAAGAAACTTTAAATTCTGATGTCATTTCCCCCTCAGGCCCTCTGTGTCTAACACGTCTGTCTCTGACCCGGTTCAGTCCAAACACATGACCAGCTGTTACTGGGGCTCCAGCAGCTCGGCAGCAGAACGCCACGATCCCAGCCTGCCTTACCTGGAGCAGTACCGGATCGACCCGGTCCAGTTCGCTCAGCTCTTCTCGGTCCTCTCTCCCTGGGTCTGTGGAAGCCACACCTCCACGCTGTCGGCCCGCCTCTTCAGGCTGCTGGACCAGAACCAGGACGGGCTGGTCAACTTCAAAGAGTTCAGCACTGGCCTCAGTGAGTCCGAGCTGGAGAGCTGGTGGACAGCCGGTTCCGTGTCGGACCTGGTGTCATGCAGTTTTTGTGTCTCTGCAGGTGGGATGTATCACGGAGACATGATGGAGAAACTGAAGCTGCTCTACAAGCTCCACCTCCCCCCAGGTACCCCCACCCACTGATCAGATCAAAGCTTTGAACCTGTCCTTTAGCACACTGATTAGAACCAGAACCATAACAGCTGATGTGGTCCAAACACCTGGACGGTCCCTAGATGTTCTGTTTGAGGACGTGAGACTAAGTGTGACGTCTGGATCCAACCCATTACAGGAACTTTAAAATGTAGCCTTTCCCTTCAAAGCCGATGAGGTAAGGAGACCCACTGGACCCGAACCGCCTCTATGACAGAATCTAAAATGTTACTGCTAAGTCAAACCAAATCAAAATCAAACAGACTTTAGTATCATTTGTGTACACAAAGCGCACCCAAAACGAGATTTCAGTTTACATCCCACCCAGTAGACAACACAAACAGAAAGATGGTACAGACGTGATACATGCGGTGGACCCGGTGACCAAGGCCTTGCTGCCATAAAGGCGCTGCCTTTGCAGTTAGAACAAGAAGAGAAAGGGGATAACAATGGGTGAGGGGAGGGAGAAAAAGAGGCTTGATCCGATAAGGATCAACCTTAGGTTTGCAAAATAACCTCTGAGCACAGAGAAGCAACACTGACTAAGACAACATCTAGCGGGGGAAGGTTTCTGTGTCATAACTGATGGTGAGGATGAACCGTAGCTGCCTGCTCTCCTGGAGCTCACCGTGTTCTCATCCCTGGAGCCGGCGGGGGAGGGCGGGGCTAAACTAGTGGTGGCGAGTTTGGAGGAAGGGGGAGAAAAGCAGATGATGGACTCTGATCTAAGGAGCAGAGGGGAGCTGTTCTGGTTCAGGTTATTCTACACACCACAGACACGTGATGAACAGTTATATTTCAAATGAAAAGTATTTGAAACCAGCATTAAATTTAAGTGAAATTCAAAAATACTTTATTTATTCTAAAGGAAAATAAAATGTTATATTAACTCATGTTGTTGTTTTCTCTTAACCAGTTGTAGGTGTTGATGGCATCAGTTGAAAGCAAATCTTGAGATATGATTTTGTGTAATTTATAAATTGTACTTCCTTGAGTTTAAGTATAAAATACTAACAAACATTTATAGTGTATTTGACATTATTTGGATCCACTCAGATGTGTGACGTTCCACTTCCAGACACTTGCCCTCTGTCCCACATCCTTCCGTGCTCCCTCTGGGAATAACATTTGATTATCCAGGCAGAGAAATCCCTCATTTCACTCAATTCCACATAAACCAGGATGCCCCAAATCTACTTGTAATCCCACATGGGAATAAACGAAAGATGCTCACAGACGTTTGTTGTTTCTTTGCTGCAGCTCTTTGTGCGGAGGAGGCGGAGTCTGCTTTGGAGGCCGCACACTTCTTTACCGACAACCAACAACCAGGTGAGCACAAAAATCCCAAACTGTATGAGCCACAGCCTGCTAGGTATTGGTACTGATGAGAGCAGAGTGAAGCCTGAATGGACGGCCTGTCAGTGAATGCGAGCGGAGCCGGTGAAATGGGCTGGATGAAAGATGTGCAGCAGCACGATGAAAGACCCTCTGACACCAGAGTACAGTATTTCAGTCGTACAGCCATGAAGCGTTGGACAACTTTCTCCTTAGCGTTTTTGTTTAGCCAACTGTCAAACAAGCTGGACTTGACAAAAGCCAGAAACAGACTCAGACTTCCGACAGAGATGGACAGACAGGTGGAGGGTTCCTCGTCTTTCACCTGCAGCCGGTTCTGTTTCCTCTCAGGCCTCCTGCTGCGACTCTCTGCTCTGACTAACATCCTGATTCCTCCTCCTCCTCTTCCTCCTGCTTCTTCTTCTTCTCTGTCATGTCTCCTTTCAGAATCTTCCTTCCTGTCCGATCTGGACTCTGTGCGGAAGCAGGAAGTGACATCAGGTTTGTTGGACTTTTTCTAAAGCCCATGTTTTGTTAGCCCCGCCCACAGCAGGTGATGTCACAGCTGGTGTTTCTCTCCTGTGCTGTAAATCAGCAGCGGTTCAGTCAGCGGTCATTTAAGGTACCGACCCAGGTTGTCTTGCAGCTTTTTTAACATCCTGGCGACCTTCACAACGGCCGCTGTTCCTGAAACGTTCCGCTGATGTTCCCTGTGGAACAAGGCGCCGCCTCCCGTGGTGGATTGTCTCCACTGATCGCCCGCTTCAAGTCACCTGACCCAATATGAGGCCATTCTGTCAAAACCTTAGTACGTCACCATGAAGACCGCCGAGCGGAGTAGAGGGTGACATCCCTGATGGCGGGCGGGGTTATTGGTGCCTTATCATAGAGAGTAATCTCATTACTTTACCGAGCAGGTCAGCCCTTCCTGATGATGATGATGATGATATGTGTTTTCATCCCAACAGGTGAGGAACCAATGGGTGGAGAAGAAGAAGAGAAGAAAGGTGAATACTCCTCCTGCTCTCACCTTTTATTAAATCCTTCCTGGTGTCTCAACCTGCTACCTCATGTTTTCACCACCCCTTGTTTCAGAGGTGAAGGACTACAGGTACTACTTGAGGATGTGGGCTAAAGAGAAGGAGCCCAAGAGGGAAACCATTAAAGACTTGCCCAGGATGAACCAGGTGAGGCCTGCTGCAGGTGAGCACTGACGATGAGAAAGTTATCGATGATCGTCCGCTAACCTGTTTCCAGGAACAATTCATCGAGCTGTGCAAGACCCTGTACAACATGTTCAGCGAGGAGCCGTCCGAGCAGGAGCTCTACCACGCCATCGCCACCGTCGCCAGCCTGCTGTTGCGGATAGGAGAAGTCGGCAAGAAGTTTGGCAACGGAGCCAAAAAGTGTGATGCTCAGCCCCCTCCCCCTGCGGAGCAGCGGGAGGATGGACCCGGCGAAGGAACGTCGGCAGAGGCTCAGATGTGCCGCGCTCTGGCCGACGCCCAGCTGGAGCTGCCGGCGCCGCAGACGTCCGACGAGGAGACGAAAGATGACACCTCCGTGTCGTCGTACTCCGTGGTGAGCTCCGGCTCTCTGCAGTGCGAGGACATCGCAGACGACACCGTGCTGGTGAGCGGAGAGCAGAGGCGAGGCAGCGCACTGGATGCAGATTGGTCAATCACTTTCGAGCAAGTGCTGGCGTCGCTGTTGACTGAGCCGGCCCTCGTTGAGTATTTTGAGAGGAAGATGGACATCCAGGCCAAAATAGCTGCTTGTAAGGCTCAGCGTGCCGTAGAGCGACAGATAAGCTCTGCTTCAGACCATGAACTCAGCCAGCATACGTCCTGACTCACCTGAGCACCTGACTAACCTGACCATCTAATCACCTGATTACCTGTCTGACCACTTTACTGATTACCGCACTACTCAATCACCTGGCATCCTGATTGGTCAACTGGCCTCTATCCCTTGTGTTCATTTGACTCTAAGAATCAGTCATCTGATTGGAGCATAGCTATGATGTCACAATGATAGTGACCTGAATTTATCAGTCATTTTAACATGAAGTCACTGACAGACCTATGACATCATCGTCATCATCATGTGATTTCCTGTGTGTTTCATAGTAAAAGCTTTTATGGAAGTGGATTGTGCGGCTTTTATTGTGAAAGAAAAGCAGAAAGTGTTAGTGATCGATCTCCTATTGGTTCCTGAATCTGCTGTGAAGCCAAAACACACAGGTTTGTAAACACCCTGTAGTGAATATTTCATAGGGGTGAAATCACAGGAAGTTGATTTCTGTCCTGTAGTGAATTTTAAGAAAATAATGACTGAAATAAAGGAAATAAATTCAGTGTTTTATTTTTTTTTTTTCTTCAAACTTTTATCCGTTAGCCTTGTTCTTTTCGTTTCCAGCGTACCTCCTGTCCATAGTGACTTCACAGTATTTTTTTTTTTTAACTGTTTATCTGCCTGCTTTTAAATCTGTTGTATCGGTTATTGATCTGTTCTAATAAACATAGAAGGACCATCCATCTTCTTCTGTGATGTTTGTGTGAATGTTGAGATTAAATGAGAGCTGGCTGCAGAAATCAAAGCAGCTTGGTCTCTATTGAGTTCACATGACTCAGCAGCTTTCGCGTCCTCCAGGAGGCGCACATGTATTTGAACTAACGTGGATCAATGCCTGACTTCACAGCAAGTTTCTATCTAGATTTAACTGGTGTTGCTGAGAGAATCCATTTAAAAATAAAAGCGGCCAATCTGAACTAGAAAAAGTTGCATTTGTATCGTTAATTCAGGAACGATGGGGAACGATGAGTTATGGCTCTTTTGGTGGAAGATATTTTAAAAGTGACATAGCACCCTGTGGAAAAAAAGAAGTACATTGGAAAAATGGGCAAATCTTTGTGTTGAAATGCGATTAATAATTCAAAAAAGTATAATAGATACAGAAATAATTTTAGATTGTGGGAATCAGCAGGCTTTGATGAACAGTTATGCATACTTTCATGCTTTTTAAAAGAAATGATGTGGCTATGGTGATGATGTAAAATGGGCTTGTTTAGACAGATTTCAGTCTAAGGCTTTTTCAGTGAAAAGGCCTTGGTGATGTGCCTGAACAAACCAGCTGCATGCCCAAACCGTAAACGATATTGAAAAAAATCCTTCAACGCGAGGGCTAGAAAGGTCCGAAGATCCATACAAAGTTTTATTTTTTTTTATATAAAACAGTTTAGGAGACGCAGCGATTCAAATACATATATTAATTAGGATTTTAAAGCCTGGCTTCTCTCGCTTCTTTGCTCTGAGGATTTTATGTAAAACAAATGTCAATAACTCTGGCATGTAGAAAATGACAGAAACAAGCAGAAGTTGAAAGCAGAACCTGCTAAATAGTATGAAATAGAAGAAAACAAAAAAGCTTAATTTCTTTCATGAAAAATT
>JAUZNJ010034371.1:0-12741 GCA_034780135.1 Jordanella pulchra | reverse complement strand
TATATATACTCATTTTTACACCTTAATATTATTATTATTATTAATGTATATTATTAATAGAGACAAAGTAAAGCCCTACTTATATTATTCTTCCATAACGAATGAGATGCAGGTCACTGAGGTGAGTCTTTACTCCGTTGTGGTTATAAAAGCGTCTCTTAACAATTATTTTAGATTCTCTGAGGGCCTCTGTTATAAAAACAGCATTGTTGTAGAAAAATGCGACTTTCTGTTTTATTTCCTCGTGTCTACTCCCTCGGCATTCGCTATATGCCGGTTCTCATTCAGCGATGCCCTAAATTATAAAATATAATGAGCATAAAAATCTAGGGGAAAAATGTTTAATCTATTTATGATGTAAGATTGTCCCCCTTTTTTTTTTTTTTTTTTTTTTTTTTTTTTACGGATTCTCTTTCTGTTTAACAACGCTCCGCTGTCTAAAAGTTTCTTCCTCTAAAGCCAACAGTTCTCCACGGGCCTCATAATGTCACTGAATTTAAATACATTTTTAAAGTTTTTTCGTTATTAATTAAACATTTGGTATGAGATAAAAAGCTGTTAAAAATACAGTTTCGATTAAAAGTTCGGGGTAAACTATAACTAAGTAATAGGCCTATATTTGATGTAGTCGAAACGACATTTCGTACAAGACAACAAACATGCAACAACAGGTAAGTTAAAATATATAAGTAATTCAGATAAAAAATAAAATGAAGGTTACAAGTTCAAGGACGACTGTACGATACCGACTTCATATGGACATCTGTATTAGAAATGAAAGATGATGGAATTTAATGCTTTGTTTTAATATGTAGACTCGTTACTATTTCGGCTGCTTGAGCTTCTGCTTTTAATGCTGTCATTATTATACATTTCAAAGAAGATTTTAAACCAGCAACAACAAAAAAAAAAAAGAAAAGAAAAACATACACACAAAACAGGTTAATGATTCTGAATTCCGTAGTAAACACAAACCTATTAAAATGACTTTCTATAAATTGATTTTTCATTTATGCAAAACAAAAATGAGTTTATGCTGCCTCAAATCGTAATACTTTGTTTTGCTTTATCCAACACTTTGGGATAGTTTATACGTTTTTTGTCTGGCATAAAAAAAAGAGATAAACTAAGATCTTTTCATATACTGCAGTTAAATTAATGGTATGTTTTACAGCAGGGATTTATAAATTATACTAGGGTTTATTTATTTAGTTA
Source organism: Jordanella pulchra (assembly GCA_034780135.1). NCBI lineage: Eukaryota > Metazoa > Chordata > Actinopteri > Cyprinodontiformes > Cyprinodontidae > Jordanella > Jordanella pulchra. Next base: position 11,526 of record JAUZNJ010034371.1, on the reverse strand, counting down.
GTTTGATTTTTTAGTTATTTATAATGTTTCTGTCTCTGCAGAATTTCAAAAAGATGTGCTTTTCTTATCCCCAGTTTAAATTTTCACAACTACCTGGTAAAAAAAAATACAGAGGTAGAATGTCATAAAACTGTAAAAAAATATTTAAATGAATTCAAATCCTGAAGACAGAGGCTTAAAATTTATTTCCTTTTTTACATTTTCCATGTTCAATTCAAAGGAAACTGAATAATTCAAATGAAAATTAAAAATATATATATGTAAAAAATAAAATTGTTTTATATTCCAAATACATTCTTTTAATTTCTTAAGAAATTCTGAAATAAGGAACAAAAAACATTTAAAGAATAAAGTTACACATTACTTCTTTATCTCTCTTCACAACATTTTCTTTTAATATTTAAAAGCTTTATAATTATCCATTTTTTTTGCAAAAGTTAGGCAGTGAGTGTATATATTATTATTTATGCAACAAGATAGAGCACATGGTTATTTCAACACAATTTTTAAACTGTAAGATGATCACCACATTTCTTTTTTTTTCCTTTTCCAACAGGTTCATCTGCAAACATTTTCTTTTCCAAGCATGGACAAGGCTCATCTTTCAAGCCCCAGTGAAATAATAATGACAAACTCAACAGGCTCTTATCAACAGGAGCCTCTCACTCCACCCAGGCCTGCCCATCTTCACTCCTCATCCTCCTCATTATCCTCCCCCTCTCCTTCCTCCTCCTCCCCCCTCAAACCCAACCAGGTGGGTCAGGTTATTTTGTATGGCGTTCCTATTGTGTCACTCGTCATTGACAACAATGAGAGACTTTGCCTGGCACAGATTTCCAACACTCTCCTGAAGAACTACAGCTACAACGAGATTCATAACCGTCGAGTGGCACTGGGGATCACCTGTGTCCAGTGTACTCCAGTTCAGCTGGAGATCCTCCGCAGGGCCGGAGCCATGCCCATCTCATCACGACGCTGCGGCATGATCACCAAGCGTGAAGCCGAGCGCTTGTGTAAGTCCTTCCTAGGAGAGAACTCGCCACCGAAACTGCCCGACAATTTTGCCTTTGACGTGACACACGAGTGTGCCTGGGGTTGCCGGGGTAACTTCATACCAGCACGGTATAACAGCTCCAGGGCCAAATGCATCAAGTGCTCCTTTTGCAATATGTACTTTTCTCCAAATAAATTTATTTTCCACTCTCACCGCACACCAGATGCCAAGTACACCCAACCCGATGCTGCCAACTTCAACTCCTGGCGAAGACACCTTAAACTAACAGACAAACACCCGCCGGATGAGTTGGTTTATGCATGGGAAGATGTCAAAGCCATGTTCAATGGAGGAAGTCGGAAGAGAGCACTGCCGTCATCGGTTCAGTGTGCTTCCATGGGTACCATGAAGAGTCTCCAGGGTACAGTGGCGCCTCATATGATGGGACCTGACCTGGGCGCACAGAAAAGAGCCCGCTTTGAGGACGAGGATGATCTAGATGGAGGAAGTCTCTCTCCACGCAAAACACCACGCAACTACCCTGTCATCCCTGTCCCAAGCAAAGGCTTCAGCATGCTGCAAAAGTTTCCCCCTACATCACTCTTCCCATCCCCATACCCTTTCCCTGCATTTGGTCTCTGCCAGCAAAAGAAAGAGGACAGTGACGTTTCTACTGTGCAGAAAGGACCTGGGCTCTCTGGTCTTTTATGGCCTGGCCGTAAGGATGCTTTCTATCCTCCTTTCTGTATGTTTTGGCCCCCGAGAGCAGCAGGGGGTATTCCTGTCCCCACCTACCTTCAGCCTCAGCCCAGCACCCTCTCCTCCCTGACAGAAAACCCATCCCTCAGGCAGGCATTTTTGGATTTGTCAGACCCTGGTGATGCTGGCGCTGTAAGTAGCAACGGAAATGGTGTCAGTGCAGCTATGGCCCCTAGCAATGGGACCACCACACCGAGATCTGGCCTGTTTGACACAGAGTGCACAACTACGACCCCAGACCTTCGCCCTGTGACGTCAGAGGGATGGCTCAAACTTCTAGAAAACCCAGCTCTCCAAACCAGAAAGCCCAGCTATGGCTCTGCCTTCCGCCCAGTTGTTAAGGATGCAGAGAGCATCGCTAAACTCCATGGCAACAGTGGAGCAGTTAACGGAGCCCCAGATGAGGACTTTGGAGTCGTGGTTCCCGGATCTGACAGACACCAGCAGCTGTCACCTACCAGCAGCTGCAGCTATGGAAGTGAAAGCGGAGGTGATGGGGAAGCAGAGGAGGCAGAAAGTGAGGAAGAAGGGGAAGTGGATGTAGAATCTTCCAAGCAGGAGGATGAGGAGGAGGAGGGGGGTTTCGCAAGGAGGCCACCACAGACTCAGACCAACCTGTATCTCCCCGTTCTGAGTGACAGTGCTGGAGAGGAACGGGGGAAGGACAGGGGGAGTGGCGGAATGTATCCCAGCACCTCCCCGGGATCCTCCTCGAATCCAATCATACAGGAGTCCCCCAGCCTACCTGCCTCCCCTCATGCTAGCTTGCCTCTCTCCAGCTCCACCCCACCTGACCGAGAGGACACAGCGTACAAAAACGTAAATATCCCCACAGGCCACTTTAGCTAATTATTATTTAAATGGTGTTGCAGTCGGGCAATGCTGTGATCTGCATAAGCAGATTGATAGCCTGGTTTCTCCCAGTAGAAATTGAAACAGTCACCCCACTCTGATCTCGGCTAATAAGCCCAGACGTGGATTGTTTAATGGACACAGTGTGTTTGTTCTGCCCCCGTAACCCCAACCTGTTAGGGCAGGTCTTATCTTTAACCTTCTGACTCCTACATTAAACAGGCTTCTGACAGGAGAAAAAGGAGGCAGAAGAAGGGTTGTCTAGATCAGCATACGCTCATTTTAAACCACCAAGCTTATTTCTCCCAAAATTTACATAGAAGAATAAATTCTTGAGTAAAGATGGACACATAAATCAGTGCTACGTTAATGCTAGATTTAATTTTGACAAATGACAACTGCGTACAAAACAAGAGAAACCTTAACAGCTCAATTGCTTCAAGAACTTTACATGTAGAAATAGTTATAGTTAAACATGTTTTATGTGTGGAGATTTACATCATGTACATAAAATTCTTATTATATTTCCAGGTTCAGAAAAACCGGGATGAAGGACTGCCTGCATATGCAACCAAAGACAATTCAAGCAATTCTGGTGAGTACAGATATTTAATGATGTTTGGCTCTGTTGTTTTTTTTTCTTTTTTTCTTTCTTTTTTTTTTTTTTATTAAATCTGAGAAAAAAAAAACCCGTGCTGTGCTCTTTGCATATCATATCATCTGTTTCATATGTTTGGTCATCTGCTGTTTTTTCGGTACCATGGAATGTCCAGATCAGCAGTGACTGGCACCAGCAAGGAAAAAATGTTCCTAAAACCAATAAAAGTAAATATAAAATTGTATCAAATAACCAGTATGGATGTGTTCTCTGCCTTTAATATTCTATAAATCAAATGCTCACAATTCGAGCATGACATTATGACCAATATGGTTAAACTGACTGCACCTACTCAGGCAAAGATATTCAAATCTTTGATCCTACGGTGCATCATTGAACCAGTGCACCACTAACTTTTCCCTGAATCTAAAAAAAAGTTTTATAGGAATAACCAGATACAATTTTAATTTTTTTTTATATTGATTTTTAAAACAATAAAATAGTTTTTCTAGGAAATATGATTTTTCTGCTCATAAACCTTCAAAATCTGTGTGTTGCCCTTCAGAACAGGGTTTATGCTCTTGAAATAAATCAAAACTTGCTGCACTATTTAAAAATGACATATTTTTTAACAGATATTGAATTCAAAGTACTGTTACTCTTTTGGTTATTTAAGTTTGTCCAGATAACCGGCTCAACCAGGGGGTCTTACTGACTCTTCACTTTTCTGTCTTTCTCTCTAAATATCTTTCAGATGAAAACAAAGAGCAGAGAAGTTTCTTCTTGCCTGAGAATGAAACCTCAGCACACGACTACTGGAGAGAGAGCTCAGGTATGGAACGTACAGCTGAACTGTTAAACATGGCACTTTTAGATGGAAAATGAAGAAATACACTTTTTAATTAGCTTTTTTTCCCCCCAAATTAACTGTTAATTAAATTTCTGTATTTTAGCTTTACTCTTATTTGATTATATTTGGAGTCTAAATCCTAAATCATCACTTAACTCAAGAGAAAAAGATCAAGATATTTAATGAGGAAATAAAGGTATGCATAACACTTGTAATGCTGATTAAATTTCTCGTATGGTAAAATCAGGGATGCACTGTTTTTTTCCTATTAAGTTACGAATGGCACTCCGGATGCTTAAAACAGTGAGGGGAAAGCTCCTCAGTATTCAGATGTGGAGTTAAGGGATTTATATAAATACACACAGAAATGAGAAAGCAGCAGAGATCTGCTTCTGTTGCCGCTCTGCCGTGGCGGCTCTCTGTCGCCAGCAATGTTACTCTTAGGGGGGCTGTTACAGTTCAACAAGAAAACATCAGCTCAGAAATAAGCAGCGCGCTGGCAATCTCCATCCAAGGCCCATATCTTCGCCAACATAATTGCCTTTTTTTCTCCTTTCTCAGCGCAAAACATTCCTTCCCGTTTGAAAAAGATCGCAGCTTATTGCCTTTTTATATCTGTCAGGAAGACATTAAAAGTGCTTTATGACATCTGTGCCAACATTTATATGTACACCCCCCCCCCCCCCCCCCCATTCCCTCAACCCCTGCACATGCAGACATCGTAATGATCCCTGCGCATAATGTATAATGTATTTCAAAAAATTACACGAAACAAATTAAATGAGACCACCTTTCCCCTGATTGCCAAATGTCTCCCTGGGCGGTGGGAAGCTCTACGTGATTAGAAGGCCTGATTCCACCGAGTCCCACCATCACCCTCCCTCCTCCACTGTCTTTTACACTCTCCCTCTGTTTCTAGGGAGAAAAAATAATCTAATTTTCCATTTATGTAATGCAAACCGCCTTGGCTTTGACTATTCACGGTTAATTGACTGTCAAACGAGGTTGTTATCCTCAGGCACTGTCTGCAAATTTGCTTGTCAAATGAGACAGAGAGAGGCGAGTAGAGGAGAGAAACGAGGAGGAGAGGAGGAGAGCTCTAAATGGGAGAAAGACGAAGAAGCATAGGGAGGCTGAAGGAGCCAGAACTTGAAATGACTGGAAGAGAATATACATGTTGAGGGTACTGGATTGCTTCATTTAAGCCAGAAAATGCCTCATTGTCACATATCCATGCATGGATGACAATGTAGACAAATTCAAACTGGTAGAAAACAGCATGTGATGGAGATGTTTGCTACAAAGCCAAACAAAGTTACAAACTAGATGCAATTCATTCTTTAGCAGTGTTAAAACTACAGCTTATAGTTAAAGCAATAAAAAGGAAAAAAGTAACCCTTTTGGCAAACATTCACCTGAATGTTTTATTTTTCAATGGGTTGAATACACGACCACAAGCTAACCAAATAAGGTTTTTTCCACTTCTTCCTCAAAATTAGATTTTTTTTCCCCCAAACCATTAGGAGAAAAAAGAAGAAAGTTGTAACTTGTGCAGCTTGATAAAAAAAAAATAAAAAAAAAAAAAACAAGATAAAAAAATGTCCTTAGGGTTAAGTATCTGGCTTTCTATACAGATACTGCATGAAACATACTTTTTACTTTTGCAAATAAAAAAATTGTTCACCCTTTATTATTTTGGCTGTAAAATAAGTATATGTGGAATGCTGAAATATATATATTTCAGAACCATTTGTTCAAGAATTAAGACTCAGTTCAAGACAATGCCATCCTGTTTTTTTTCCAGCAACAGTTGTCGGCCTCTGCTTGGCTATTTTTAGCCATATTTTCAATTTTCCTGTTTCATCTCAAATACATCTGATCAAATTTCTTAATTAAATAGAATTAGATTTGACAGGAAGACAAAATGGCAAAGGTACATTAGTCGTTTTATTTTGGAAGCCTCTGTAAAGACATCTAAAATGAATAAATCTTTAATAACAGCAAAGTAAACCCAGAATGATACGGAAATAAAAAAATCCAACCTTTAGTTTAAGTACAATTAATGAGAAGAAGAAAAAAGCAGCAGTTGAATCAGTGATACCATTAATGCTCCCTTACTTAAATGCAAGTAAAGGTTTGTTTTTACAAATACACACAAACTAAGTAGGATTGTAAGAGAGATAATAAAATAACAGTTCCTGGTTTTCTGCAATACGTTTTGGTATCTTGAGGGTGGGGGAGACTTTATGCCACAAGAGGAACTGTAAGGCTTCTTTTCATCATTGACTCTTTAACAAAGGACTGAAGAGTGTTTTTTTTTGTTTTGTTTTGTTTTTTTTTAAGAAAATATCAAAGATCCATCTGACTTTGTATGTGAAATCTTACATCAGGTTTTGGAAGCAGAAGAAACAATAATTGTACCGTTAGAGATTTTATTTAAAAATAAATTTCCCAATATGTTATTTTTTTCCACTTTATTCAAATTATAAGTTGGATTATTCTAGTTTATTTAGGGTAAAATTATGCATGTGCTAAATAGATTAATTAAGTTTCAAGATATATACTCACCTTTTTCCAATAACTTTCCATCCCTGCATATTATCTGGGGCACGTGTTCTTTATTTCTATCATACACTGACACCCAGAGGAGAGAAGATGAATTACAGCAAGTAAGAACTTATGCGAAGGGGACATGTAGGGCAAAATTAAAAGAAGCCTGAGAGGAATTTAAAACATCACGTAATTATGAATAAGTTAGGAATATAGGTGTAACTTTGAATGCCTAAATGCTTTACAAACAGCACCGTCACAAAAAGGAGAAATCTACTATCATGTTTAAATTATATGTATGCTGTCCATGTTTATCCTACATGTTGATGAAAAAGTGCATTGATTGTGAAAAATTTTGGCAAAAGATTTTAATTTATAAAAACCTTTATGGTTTTTTTTTATGTTTTTATTAAATCAGTCTTTGTGTTTTTAGGGGATCAGAGCAGAGGTGCAGCCTCTCCTGTCAGGCTGAAGAAGGATGTGGAGAACATGGAGAAAGGTAAATGTTTTGTTTTTTTATTTATAAATCAAAAGAACCTGATTTTAGCACAACAGTCAAAAGAAATGCATATATTTCTTTACTTTTCTTTCTTTTCTCTTAAACACAATTTCAAGTCTTATTTTTCTTTTTGTCCTCTGTAGAAGAACTTCAGAAGGTTCTCCTGGAGCAAATCGACTTCAGAAGGAGACTGGAGCAAGAGTTTCATGCTCTTAAGGGAACTTCTCCTTTTCCAGTCTTTCGTAAGTCCATTTTTTTCTTATTCAACTTATTTTTCTTTATCAGGCTTTCACATTCTAAAACACTTTTTTATATATCTGTCTATTTTTGGCCTGTCTGTTTGATCATAAATGCTTTACCCGTGTTTTTCAGATAATTTTCAGGATCAGATGAAAAGAGAGCTGGCCTACAGAGAAGAGATGGTCCAGCAGTTACAGATGGTGAGGATACCGATACATTACTGAAGACTTAAAGGGAACAAGATTTGAGTTACTAATAAATCCCTGTGCTGAAAAGCTTACGCCCTAAATACATTTAAAAATGGTTATATGTGATTTTTAAAAGAAAAAAACATTATTACTATAAAGACTGATTTCCATAAATGTTTCAGCAGAATTGAATAGAAGAAAAGTCAGATGGCTACATCAAACAAGAAATCAAATTACCGCTTTATAAGTTAGGACTCACATCACCACTAGTTTAGTTGTTTATTTGTCCACCAAAAGACAAAACCAATCACGCAGTTCGTCTTTCATGGGTGAGAAGTTCCTCTGCAGCCGTCTGATTGTTTCCGCTGACATCAATCACGGGAGCAGCTGGCAGATCAGCTGACAGATGCTGTTTGTCTTTGCTTTCTGACACACTCCGCCACTGTGTTCGTTTACGAGCACGTGATGGGAGACTGTGCATGCACGCCATAGCCCTCATACACACATGCACACACACTTACTACATCTGTGTCACCAAAAAAAGTAGAAAACACAAAGGCAGACAACAGATTTTATGCTCATTTACGAGCGTCTAGGAGTGCGCTAAAGCACGTTTGCATGGTAACTGATAAATGTGTCTAGAACCAGCAGATGGATAAGTCTGAGAGTAACGAGACATTAGTTTCGCACAGGAATTCAAATGAACTTTACAAATGTATGATTTATGTATGATGTATTGAAATTTTAAAAAAAAACAATCTTTTCATGTTTTGCGATTATTTGCTAATTAAAAAAATGTTTTAATGTCCTTGAAACAATGATATTGTGAAAATAAAGCGTGGATTTTTAGACATTGTTGCTATAACCCATATTTATAGCAAATGAATTGATCCTTTATTTCTCTTCTAGATTCCCTACGCGAATATCATCAGAAAGGAAAAGATCAGCTCTCATCTTAGCAAGTAGCTGAAAAGGTAAATTAATTTCAATGAACTTTGTGATGTTACTGATCAAGTCTACTTCAATATTTTTAGATATAGAGTTGAAATAGAGTTGAAGAGCATAGAGTTGAAAACATGGATAAAGTTATCTAAATATAGCTTTTTATTTACAGTTCATTGCAAAAGTGTTTAAGCTGATTGATTTGTTTGTGGTAGACCAACACAGAATGTAACAAAATAGTGAAGTAGATGAAAAATAACACATGGTTTTTAAAAAATGATTTATAAAAACCTCTGGAAATGTGATATCCACTCATGTTTTGTTCAGAACCACATTCTGCTGCAGTTATTTTTACAGCCTCGACAAGCTTTGCACTGAATGTTCAGATGAATTCTCATTTCACCTCTAGTTTGTTGACTTTGACGGCACTATCTTATGTTGACGTGATTTAGTTAAACATGATAATCCGTTCACAGTCTTTTGCTGTATCTAAAATGTTTCAATTTGGCTCTTTCAGACTCAGTAACTAGCATTTCCCCTGTCCCTGCTGAACAAAAATAAACATGAAAAAATGATAGAGTTACAACCATGTTTCACCCAAGGCACCAAAGCCTCTTATAGATATAGACCAAAAAAAGTTTCATTTTGGTTTAATTTACCTGAACACATCCTCTTGTTAATGTTTCTTAATGAGGTGAAACAAACCTCTGAGGCCTCAAAGAGCAGCTGTATCTATACTGCAAAGAAATTACAGAGAATTTGACTGTTTACAATTTGAAAGATTGAAGGAAAAAGAACAAGATTTTTTCTTTGTGGTATTATTTCAAAGGGTTAAATACAAATAAACATCCTTCTTTCAAATTCTATTATTAAAGTTTGTTCTTTTAAATTCTATTCCTTCCACTCCAAAACCTGGAACAGGAACATAGAGAACACACACATACAGAGACCTCAGTAATCTTAAAAAAAAAAACACACAAGCCAGGGATGCCACAAGAAATAAGGAAGAATTTTTCAAAGGTTTTTCCAATTCAGACATTTAGGTTTTAAAGTTTAATGAGTACAAATACCATTGTAGTACATAGAAGTTATTACGTTTAGTTTAAAAAGTTTTGGTGATCAAGTCATACTCAGCATCAAAGCCTTTGATGTTTGGTGTTGGTCACTATCAATAATAATCACTATAATAATGATCTAAATTATGAATGTCTTTGTCCACAGGAGTCATTATTTTCAAGAGGACGAAGCTGCTTGGAATTGTGGAAGTCACATATTTCCTCTCACTAGGTGTCACATAAACTGTATATATTTACACCTTTCTTGCATTTCCAAAGGACACTAATGATTTAGTTCATTCCTTCAGTTCTTTCCAGCTCTTCTGGAAGACTTCATGCTACTTTTGTACTAGCATGTTGGTAAAAGATTACCAACAGTTTCATCTCCGTAGGTTGAGTTTTGTTTCCAAATTGACTCGACTTAAAGCGTCTGGAAAAAAGCGTCTGGGCTCATAGCTGGTATTTTGTTATTGCAAGCAGGACCAAAGCAAACACCTGGACAGAGGCTGTAAAGATTAACAAGCCAGGGGAAAAAGTGAATGACTGTGACTCTCACTGCTGTTGGCCTAATGTCCAGGACTGCTGTGGCAGTGGTATCACCAACCACAGAGCCTGAGGAAACACTCGATCCAAAACGGATTCTTCTCGGCACGTTGACCTACGACCCTTTTGTACCAAATCATCATTACCACCAATTATCAGCAAATACATGTGACACAGAAGTTTAGCCTGATGTCTGTGGAAGGGGGAGAACAAAGTAAAGAATAAAAATGTCAAATTCTGAAATCACTTATAAGGTTTTACATGCTGAAAGATCATTGTACAGTACAGATTTGGTGTACAAAATAAAGCTATGTATTATATTCACTGCAGATGTAAACTCCCTTGTCAATACTCAATGTATCACATCTGTCTTAATATTTTAGAAATTTAATTTAAAAGGCAACATTTCCTTTTAATTATGCTTTATGTTATTATGTATGAATTTACAGCAGCTATAGATTTGCTTGAAAACACAAAATTAGGCTTTTACCCCATTCAAAAATTCACTTTAAGTAAAACTATTATGATACCATCAGTTTATAGATGGTGAACAGACAATTTAAGGCCTTCTCAAAGTTCCTGCTTTGTGTATGTCCTAATGAGAAGACCACAGCTCATTATTGTTATGTATCTTTTTGTACATTACCTCCTCTAACTGTATAAATCGTTACACATAAGAGTATTGAACCATACAGTCTTTTTATGTGTTTGTTTATTTAAAATTTAAATATACGATTCTGTTTATTATAAATTTTAAGAATGTAAGATACTCAATGATGATTAAGATGGTGCATTTTAATGTAAAAAAAAACTACAAATGACATCTGCCTCACCTTGTTTATAAAATGAGTCGATGAAGTTGACATCTACTGGTATGTTATTATTATAACCTGTTAATGCAGATGTATTTCAAAAATGTTCTTGTAGTTTCTCTACTGCGTGTAGATAAAAAGGTCTATACAAAAAAGAAACTGTGTGGATATTTTATTATGCAAGACTAGTGATCTTTTTTAGGACAAAAAAAAAACTAAAAGAACTTTTTGTTCAAATCACAAAGACATTTGGACTTCGTGAAACCTGAATATGGAAATGTGTTGAATTTCAGCCATCTGAAGCCTTTTGTTAAATATGATGTAGACACTAGGTAGGTTTTCAGTAAACAGACCTTCAGAACAATCCTGTCACATCATAGCATTTTGTGCCAATTTTGAAAAGTTTTAGAGGCATTCACTAACTCCATATGCAACAACATTCAATCTTAGTGGTTTTAGCCCTGTAAAACCCAAATATAGAAAAACACTAAAAAAAAATTTTTCAACCACTCAGTTGTAGGAGGCCTTTGAGGCTGAAGTGTTTTTAAAAAATATATGTTTTAGTACGTTTTTACAGAAATGTTGTAATATTGCAACATTGGGTCAAATGGGGAGCAGAATTTCCTGTATTTGCACTCATTGTC
>JAUZNJ010034370.1:0-12741 GCA_034780135.1 Jordanella pulchra | reverse complement strand
AAATAAACTGTTTGAACTTTTCCTCTGTTTACTGTGGTGTTCTGCATGTGGGTTCGACACACTCTTGACCCATCATGACAAAGTGTACCGTATTAAAAATTACAGAAATAAAATAAGGATTTTCAAAAGTAAACATTGACACAATTCAATTATTTGATGCAATCAGTCGGTTTTCCTTAAAGAGAAACTTTGAACCATGTCTGACTGCTGGATGAATTGTCTCTATAAATTGACTTGAGATGACATTTTGTGAATTGCCATCATATAAATACAGTAAACAGTATTGATAATTTCCATATAAAATGATATAGAGGCCATGTTACTAATGTTTTGACTTGGTGTTATCTTGTTTTTTTAATACTTTAAAATGAAAATAAACACATTGATCTATTTTACTATTTATATTTTTTTGTATTTCTTCAAGTTTATGTTTAGAGTCACGTCTTAAATTTACCAATGAAATCATGAATCGCATGTAAAATCTATGCATACATGTTTATATTTGGAACCTTTTTATGTTGAAAGCACTTTTTCACATGTTTTCCAATTGAAGCACATGTGATTCACATTTGAGGCGGATGTATCACATCTTTGTGATATTGGTAATCACATGTAAAATGTGTCTTAAATGTGACTAACGTGCTTTTGACATGAAATGTTCAGAATGTACATCGATCCATCCATCTTCTCCCGCTTCATCCATGAGGGTCACGGCCTTACGCCCATAGTCTGCCTATCTCCGGCAGACTATGGGCGTAAGGCAGGGTACACCAGTCTGTCGCAGGTTGACACACAAAGACATACAACAATGCGCACACACTCACAACTAGGGACAATTGAGTGATGCCAATTAACCTAACAATCATGTTTTTGGACTGTGGGAGGAAGTCGGAGTACCCGGAGAGAACCCATGCATGCACAGGGACAACATGCAAACTCCATGCAGTAAGACCTCAGGCCGGTATTGAACCCAGAACCTTCTTGCTGCAAGGCAACAGCCCTAACCACTGCCCCACCGTACAGCCCAAGAAATGGGTTTCACATGTAATTTTTGCAGAAAAACATACAAATTACATAAAGAATACACGTGAATCAGATTTACTTTTAATATTAAATGTTTCAAATACAAATGTATGCATGTGTTTTCACATGTGAATCACATGTGGTACACCAGCGGATCATGGTTACTACCTGTTAATTTCACATGTGGTACATGGGTTTTACATGCGATCCATTTGTTCGGTCAGGGTCGCGGTTGGCCCGGTGCCTATCTCCGACAGTCTACGGGCATAAGACGGGGTACACCCAAACCAGGACGCCAGCCTGTCACAGACATGTGATTTTCACATGTGAAATTCATGGAATTTTTTTGTAAGTGTAATAATTTCTTTGAACTGCTCCAGAATGTGAAAAACAAGTTTTTATTTCTGTTAAAGTAGAACAGCATGATAATGACCTTTGATGCAGTTGTGTGAAGCCTCTCAGTGGAGACCCAAGAAACCCTAGTTTCCTCAACACCTTCTCCCCTCATCCGTCTTACCGTTCTGGATGATGTAGCACCGCCTTTACTCGTGGCTCTGCTTCTGAAAATGTCAATTATCAAACGAAAGTTGCGTTTTTTTTCATCTGTATTCCCAGAATTAATACTGGAGTTTATATGATAAATGTTATGAGGAAGAAGTGTGTGTGCTGCACTATGAGGCCATCAGTTAGTGTTTTCACATCTAGTTTTCAGATCACAGATTATCCCTATAGAATGGAGCTCACTGTACTGATACGTTCCATCGTGTGCAGAACAAATGAAATGGTGAGTCAGATGTCAGTGAACTGGATTCATTAAGCAAAGTTGTTACCCAGCTATCTGCCTGCAACAAATCAGGGCTTCGATTTGAGTTGTCTCATTTAAATGCCATTATGTCTTTACTGTGACATGTTTAAAATTGGAACAGTCTGTGAAATGAGATCAATTCCTTTTCAACATAATTGATATGCCCAGACACTCGGCCGGCCACACAAAGAAAATGGAACTTTATTCATAATTTATTAAGTTTTATGCAACTGACTTACTTTTACACATAACAGGATAGCATGTTTGATGTTAAAATGAGAGCTGTGGTCGGGGCACCGGCTACAAACAGTTAGATATGAAAAGACATGAAAGACATGTTCAGCCTGTTTTTACTTTTTACCCATGTAGAAATTTAACTTTACAGGTTTTGGCATTTTACAGAATTCAGCCTGTTTCTGCTTTCATAAGTTTGTCCTGTTGAAAAGGTCATGCTGGAGCTAATGCTCCTGCTGTTACAATATGACATGGCTGGGATAATGTGTAATAATTAAAGGGCTTTGGCATATGGCTGCCATCACATACATGCTGTGTGACACAGTGGGAGTAATTTGTACCTTGTTAGAGGTAGAAAACCATCAGAAAAAAACAAAGCCACTCTTGTGAGCCAGGCTATATCTCATGAAGAGCTGACCACCAAATGACCAACATGGAAACATAGCTAATAGAAATGCTGTATTCAGATGTTAGGCCATCTGTCCGATCATTCAAAACACAGCAGCAAATCTACAATAAAATGGCTTAAAAAGGAAAATGCTGTAAGGAAGAAAAAGCTAGAAATAAGTTTAAATCAAATGAAATCATAACATGTAGTGCTGTGTTTTGGCTTTTCAGTTTTCAAAACATAAATGCTAAATTGTAACACTGAAGTTGTTAAAAATCCAGTGCTTATTTTTCTCTTTAACTATCTAAATCCAAGACAAAATGTGTGGTTTTGCATTGATTTGTACTGATATCTAATTAGTGCAATAGTTGCAAGTTAAAATACAGCCAATCAAACAGTATTAACAATAAAAAACATACATTTGTTTGTGATGGACTTAAGTAAAGGTTTACCGCCCTATAAGTTGAAAAACATACAGGATTTGGGGAAAATACAGGAAATAAAATTAAGTTGTGATAATTCAACAAGGTAAGATAATCAAAATGCTTGGTAAATACTTTAATAGCACACCTGTAGGGTAATCATTTTGGTACTTGCTTTTGCAATTATTATGCTAAGTTAGCTATTGCTAAGAAGCACCCTGCTTCCTTTCCCTTCATCCTTCCTAAATACCAGCACTATTCAGACAGCAGTTATCATGGCAACTGCTTATGCACTTTCACTTTGGCTTAAAAGTCTTCAACAATTTAGAGTACTCTGAAGGACCCTTGGTGTGATAAACATTAACCTTTATACCTTCAGAAAGGGCACTTTATGATGGACTCACAGATGCTTACCCTCCACTTCAGGTCCTCCTCGATATGGACTCCCAGAAAGCGGCAACCACCCACTACACACTATTATGCTTGTGATTGGTGGGAAAATGCCTGTTCTCTATTTCTTCATGTTGAAGATGTTGAGAACCATTTGATCTTAGCCTTATCCTTGTATGTCAACTTCTGCCCCTCTAAACTGAGGAGGAAGTTGCTCTGGTCCTCCTTGGCCTGTAAATGAACTGTTCTTATAAGGCGCTTTTTCAAGTCAGTGGACCTGACTTTACTCTACACTCAGTCATTCATCCATTCAAACACATACACTAATGGTGGGAAGCTACTCTGTATCCACAGAACTGAGACTGCGATACACAGACCCCACCGGGCCCTCTGACCACCATCAGTAGGCAATGCGGGTGAAGTGCCTTACCCAAGGACACAACAATATTAAAAGCTGGAGCTGGGGCTTGAACCACCAAGATTGTCTTGGATCCTGCTTCTATTGTCGGACTTGGCTTTCCTTTTGCCTTTCTTCAGGTTTGCCTTGGCTGTGCTTTAAAGCCAATATTTTCTGACACGTTTCTCTCATTTAGTGGCTGCTGGGGGTCCCTGGTCATCGAAAGCTTCTTGCAGACTTAAATGCTTTTTTCCTGAATTCTTCCATTTCCCATAAGCATTAGTGTTGCAAACAAGTACACAAGTTTTGCAGTTCTATGGATTGCACATGAATGTCATCACCTTTTCTTTGTTTGCAGACAACAAACGGTGACAAGGAGCAGATACAGTTCCAGATAGTCCAGTATCTATACATGTCTTAATATAACAATGTCTTTGAAAACTTCAATCAAATGAATCATCGACAATCTCCCAGTTGCTCCTGGTGAAGGAGTCCTACAGCTGTTGAGGTCAATTTCTTGAAATGTTCTTTTTGTAATAGTAAGATCACGTTCCCTGAAGGAGGCATTAGCAGGAATTCACAAAGCAGAGACGAGTGGTGAGACTGGACCAGCTGTGGTAGTGGCCTGGCAATCTACAATTGTTGACAATCAGTCAGAACCTACTTCCCACAAGTTAGACGTTTTTTGTTCAGGAAAGCTTAGAACTTGTCGTCAATCAATAGGTGGAACACACTATCCTATCCCTATATAATAGTTTGGCACTGCTCTGTCAATCTTAAGGTGTTTTCCTTGTCCAACAGACCACAGTAAATAGGTATTTTGGCCATAACAGATTGATACTCTGACCTCACCCATTTCTTATTTGCTGCCATCCGGGAGTCCTTTAGATGCCCCAGGAATACTCTGCCACCATGATATACGGACTTAACAGTACATTCAAGCACTAAGACTTTCCTTCTGGAAGGACATTTTTATTGGATTATGATCATCTTCAATGTGTCGTTTTTATCTAAAAAGCCTTTCTGAGGTCTTTGTAAATTAAAATAAGTAGCTGCAGCAAGACTACCGTACAGATGTGTTATGGAATAAGTGCTCTTAAAAATGTCAAATCCATCCTGAAAAGAGTTATAAATGCAAGAAAAAGAAATTGGTCCCAACCGGAACCCCATGGTCTGCCCACCTAGTTCCTCTAAAGAGATGCAGCAACTCATAAACATAATTCTCCTCTTTTACCTATTCTCAGTTTTTTGTGAACAACCCATTTTCTTTATATTATCTTTTCCTAACCTGTCATATAGGAAAAAATGTGTTAAATGCAAATGGAAAGTGATCTTAGAAACCATACATGTGCTGCTGTAATATTGCAGGTTGGTTTAGCTTCACTTTTAGCATTTTTGACTCATAATAATCATTGACAATCTCAAATACGGTGTTTATATGTTTATGTTGCCCCTGAACCAAAAGAAAATTCAGCATCTCAGAGTCTCTCAATCACCAAGCGGTTACCTGGCTTATTTTCATTGCAGCCCGAAGGTCCATAACACTCCCAGAATAATACACAGCACAAATGATTACAAAGGCCCACTATCAGTCTCTGTATGACAGGACTAGGGCAACACCGAGGCAACCTTTACTGAGAATTATTGGAGAGAGAAAGCTGCAGAAAACATGCTAAAGAACTCCTCCTATGTGAAGAGTAAACGTGATCAAAGGGCAAAAAAGCACCAATAAACATTTAGGAACGCTGTTTTAATATAACTGCTAACCAAGCAAATAAAGTTCTAGATTAACAAGAAAAAATAGTCCCTGGTGCTTTAATGTGCTGCTTTCTGCAGAAAATCACTGCCCCGCTGACTTAGACAGAACCAGAGCTACAAAAGCACGTAAAAAGTGTTCAGCTTAGACTATTTAGTCGCTTGTATGTTACAACTCATTACTCAAAGTTATTGTTTGTACAACCTCAACTCTGGCTGCTGGGAGTCAGACTGAAGGAAAGGGGGGATGAATGTGGAGGGCAAAAGTTTGACCACTTGGGGAGGAGTTTGTTACACCAGCAAGACAAGTTATTTAGCTGTTGGGGTTCTTGTAAACAGAAGAGACACCGTCTTATTCATTTTTGCTTTGTTGTGCACAATTATATCCATTTTCAGCAGGTTTTGGATGCAGTTTTCTCCTTCTTCTTTCATGTTTTTGCTGCAAACAAATGACCCACTGGTGAGACAAGTAAAGCTTTCAGAGTTTTCAAAGAGTTTTCAGACTGTACGCAATTCAGATGTTTTATTTGTCAGGGAAATAACCACAAGCTTACAATTCATCCTGTATGCTTAGTTTTCATGTTGATACTGTTGCACCTAACATCCATTACTGGCACTAGAGGTTTAATCGTGTTTTTCTTCCATTTCCCATAAGCATTAATGTTGCAAACAAGTACACAAGTTTTGCAGTTCTATGGATTGCACATGAATGTCATAACCTTCTCTTTGTTTGCAGACAACAAACGGTGACAAGGAGCAGAAAACAACAGCCCTCTGTGAATGAAGTGTTTTCTATTCAATCCAAGTGTCACTTCCCAAGGAGGATATCTGTGAAGGTTCTCAGTCATCAAGGTCATGGTCAAGCTTGGAAAGTTTAGTTCAGGCAACTGGACATTCTGAAAGGAGTTTTAAGCAAAACCCAGATTTTCAGTTGATAATATACAGCAAATAAAGTAGTTGATAGAAGGGGGAACCGAGAACTTAGGGGAACTCGAGTTATAAGTTCATGATTTGACAGATTTAATTACTATTTCACAATATGTAACATCTGACATAGGAAACCCAAACGGTTATGGTCAGAACTGGTTGTATTTACACAACCCAAGTATGTCCTATTCTCTGATTTATTGTTTATAAAGATGTGGGGCTGTGCAGAGCATGTCAATATGCATATACCAGGTAGTGAAGGCTGGTTGAGCTTTGCAGGTGGATCATGAAAAAATGAAAACCTTGCTAACCTTATCAAATGTCAACCTGCTTTTAGACTCATGTACATTTATTGAGTAGGAGAATGGCGGTGGCAATTAACCAGGTACTGTTAGCTGTAGAAATAAGCTTGAATTGACATCTACATCCTTTTATATTAATCTCTCCAGCAAACCATTTAAGGTTGTTTTATTTTGTATACACTGAATACATGTACTGTAGACAAGCGTATAACATTTCATACAGGGAATCCAAGATGCACACAACCAGAACGGAGCTAGGGCTGGGCAAATAGTTGCATTTGCAATATAATCACAATTTAACAAAATGCAATTTTCAAATCACAGAGGTGCTCAATTTTCACATTTACTAAAGTAGAAACGTTCTCCTTCCGGGCCCTTTAAGTGGTGGTAATAAAAAAATAAGTTTGCTTTCAAACAGATGGCAAGAAAGAGTTGCAGTTAGCACACCAATCCAGATGTGCAAACTAGATTGAGTGCTTTGCTACACAATGGTAATGTCTAGTCATACCTGACTCAGACAATTAAACTTTCAAAGTCATTAAACCTATGAAAGCTAAATGTTTGTGGTTGGTGCAAAGGAAAACCAAAATAAAATTGCAAATGTAATATTTGTTTAAAAAAGAAAGCTATTTGGATTTTCTGGTGGCCCCGCCTCTTACCTCACCATAACCCTGACGGAACAAGCGGAAGAAGATGGAGGGATGATTGGACAAATATGTGTCTAGATGCAAAATACCAGGCAGCAATAAATGAAGCAATTCTGAAAATATTTAATGTGTAGCAGACCATCTCCACCAAGTAAATATTTCATATTGCAAACATAATAGTAATAATAGAAATCCTCCCTCATGAATCTTATTTAGTTTTTGCACAAAATATTAAAAGCTAATTCTAAGAAGAAATATTCCTCTGGATATGAAAAAACATCTAATCAACCTCTCCTCATGAACTTATGTTCAGAGTGTTTCTGCTCTAACCTCAATAAGCTCTTTGAGAAAAAGAAATGTCATTTCAAAGACTTGCTTTTGCAGATCTCACCGAAAAAGTAAGACACACTCAGGTTCACTTAGAACAACTGTGCTACTGAAGAGGGTTGTTTCTCAGAATAATTGTTTTCATAATTTTAGTCAGGGCAATGGCTTCTAGCTTACTGAAATGGAAAAGCCAGGGTAGGCAGAAAATTACTCTGGGTTGCTGCTAACCCTGATTTGTAAAAAAAGGGGCCCATACTGTACGTGTAAACAGGTCCAAACAAGAAGCCTTAACCCAGGCCCACTGAGCACCAACCACTCTGAGAAAGACAACAGAAGGCAGGAATACAAACGTTGGCCGAGTAGGTTTTTGTTACTTCTTTCCAATTTGACCAACTCTGATTGTTTAGTGTGAATTGATTTTACTGACTCAGTTATTTGCTTTGAAATTATATGTGCTGTTAATCGATGTGGTACAAACTGAACCACACAACTTCAAGTTGGAATTTATTAATTTGTGTATATTACATTAATACTGCATAAACCTTCGACTCAATTAACACCAGTCTGTCATGTAGCCAACAGACAAGCCCATCTGTCACTCATTATTTAGCTTATTTTACTATTTCTATGAGACACATTTATAAATAATGGGAAGAAGAAATGGTGAAGGAAAAGGAAGCTTGTTTTCTACAGTAACCTCATTCAGGGCTTGTTAGTGTCAGAACATTTAATGTATTTGCTTTGTTTGGACAAAACCCTAAAAATAAACCAGTTTTAGTCTTTTACATCCAAGAGTTTTTCTGTTGTGAGTTTCTTTTGCTTTATTTTGTCAAAGTGTTTTTGTTTGAAGTTATTTGTTTCTTTTTGATGTGATTTTTTTGTTTGCTTGGCTTTGATTTTCTTTGTAAATGTTTGTAACATTGTAGCTGTTGTTAAAAATAAATAAAAAAGAATGTCTTTTTTCCCACTGGCCACCGGCAATTGGCATTTGCAGTGGGTCAGTGAGCAGCTCTCACTACCCGACTACATCCAGATTTAGCTAAAACAATTTAAGCATGTTCGTCTGACTGCATCTGAAGTCAGATCAGGTCAGTTCCTCTCACACTTGCTATCTCCACTCTTCACCTCCCTCCCACACTAACAGATTTTGTGCCAACTTGCCCTGCAGACTGTCCCCAACTACTGCAGACCACAGCAGGCTCTTCCAGACTTGGAGCTGAGGGGAAAATGAGGCAGGAAATTCTGTTGTTTGTGAAGACTCTTTGCTGTTTAAATGTTTTAAAGATTGAATAAAATACAATGTTTAGCAGAATGCTTTGTTGTAAGATTAAAATAAGGGACACAAGGGTGCAGGTGGCGCAGTGGTTAGCGCACACGACCCATGTACGGAGGCCTTAGTCCACGACGCGGGCGACCCAGGTTCGAATCCGGCTTGTGGTCCATTCCCGCATGTCTCCCCCCTCTCTCTCATACCCCCTTTCCTGTCAGCCTACTGTCAGAAAAACGAGCCACTAGTGTTGTAAAAAGCTCAAAAAAAAAAAAAAAAATACAAAGGACACAAAACTAAATCTAAAAAAAAAAATAGATAAGACAGTTCTTCTGACAAAAGGAAATAAACTGTTAAACACAAGTATTCGCTGTCAGTTTTAGGTTTAACATTATCTTCATGTAACAATTAACTCTGTTTGTGATTATCTCTGAATAGGTAATGACCAGTGAATTGTTAGATGTGTATATTTTTAAGTTTGCTTTTTATTTCTAGTTGTATGTCAGAATTGACATCCTTCTCCGCAATCATTGGAAAAATCTCTGCTACAATTATTTAAAAAAAATATTCTCATTTTCTGCTGTTATGCTAATAAATGATCTTTTTTCATGATCAAAGTACTTGAAAATCTTCTGGTGATCTGAAAGTTTTTAAGTTTCACTACATCTAATCTTTGTCTTAGCCCATTGCTTGTCATTGGATGAACTCGGAGAACTTGCTTTTTTTCCAAATTTCTAATTGAAAAAAAAAACAACTAAAAACTGCCGAAAAGGGAAACTTACATACACAGAGATCCTCTGTTTACACGTATTTACTGTCTCTCCTGACATAAACTGTTTTCAGGCTTTCATTCGATACCTGCAACCTGTATGCATCAGCTTCTATGTTTGTTTGTACAAAAGAGAAAATAAACAACCTTTACTTCGAAGTTAAGAGACATGACATGAATAGTTAGATTTGTGAATCCTATAATATTATGATGTATTCTAACCAGCGACAGACGAATACATCAATGTTAACTGATCTTTTAATTTCCTTCCAAGGTGCTTCCTCCTCCAGAGAAAACCCGAGGACATCTATGTTGAAATCCTTTTGGATTCAAGCCAATATCCTAAGACGCTGTGGAATATACCCACTGGTTGCCTCATCTACATTTCATCTTCTCCAAAAGAACCTCTTCTCAAGTCAGTCAATCCAGATGGCAGTCATCCGCTCCACAAGCTCCCTTCAGGTACGGTCAGCCTGCTCACCCTCCGCCACAGCAAAGCTCCAACCAACAAACTCCCGGACTCCATTCAGTAAGCTTCTCGGAACCTCTCTGGTTCCGAGAGGCTTACCGAGAGTTATTAAGTCACCCTGGACTCCTGAAACATCAGCTGGAAAACCCTGACAACTAACCTCCTCCCTGGACAAACCTGCAGCTTCAAAATAGGTAAGATCATTTTCATTATTTTCTCAAACTCCAAAAAATCCTATTTACCTGAACTCACCATCTCTCTCCTGTCTTTTCAGTGCGAAAGCTTCTGACAGTCCCCTTCCTGTGCAAACTCTAGCATTTATTATTATTTGTCAAAACCTCAAAGAAATTCTTGAAATCTACTTTGTCTCCTGTGGTGTTCTGCATTTGGGCTAGATCTCTAAACCCCAAACATGAACAAAGAACATTAATACAAACACAAAATAGGCACCCTGAGTGGAAATGAGATATTGCATTCTTTAACCTTTAGCCCATTTTACCTGGTGTATAAACCATTTTCAGCAGGTTTATGAAAAGGTGAAAACAATTCACTCTTTTATTCCTTGCAAGACACTCTTTGAAAGAAAAAAACACCTGGAGGATTAAGTCATTGATATCCATGACCATCCACTCTGTGTTGTATGAGAAAGGCTTATATTACCACCTTCCCTCAATGCAAGCCAAACGACTCCTATCATGTTATTAAAGGTTTAAAAGCAGCTCAGCATGACGGCTTGGTTTACAAAAGACAATTACCATCTCGGAATAGAAAAGATTTGCTCATCTGGAGGAATCATACGAAACTGTAAAAAGACTTTAAGCTTGAAAATAATGATGATTTTTATTCATTGATGATTTTTAGGTGAAATTCTATGTCCGTTACAAACAGGCAGAGATTAACACAGGATATAGAAACACACACTTATAATCTGTGTTGTTTTAGATCCTATAAAAAAAGCCAAAAAAAACATCCTCGAATTAGACTCAAAAAGTCTAACAGATGATTAGAGATCAGCAATCTTATCCGCCACTGTCTTTGGTGAATGATGCTTTCAGCATCTGTTCAATAACAGGAGGGGATGTTAAAGCAGGTTATTACCATTAAAATTCAAATGGAAATAAAGAAGCAGGCATGATTGTAAAATTAATGCAGCGTGGACTCATTTTACAGCCACTTTCAATATCTCATAGATAAACCGGTAGATCACTTTAATTAGACAATGTGTTAATTGACTGCAGGTCCTGGGGTGTGATGTGTCAACATTAGTCTCCATCAATGACGACCTCCTCCACAAGCGGAGGCATTTAATCTGACCGAGTGTGTTGTGGTCCTCAGAGCAAGTATGTGTGCATTTCTATCTTTTTCTCTCTGCTTGTTTTTTTTACCTGGGCTATTAGTCTGGAAGACACAAACAGATAGACACAATGTGCGGTCTGTGGATCTGCTGTGGTCTGATATCATTATGCACTCATCACCTGGCCTGGTTAACCCACAGCTGGAAAATTGCAGGGGACATTATCGCTACATAGTTCCGTACTTAGCTTTAAAAAACTAGATAAATAAATAGGTAGAAAAGGTCAATATGCTGAGTACCTCTGGAACGAAGACATCTTAAAGCTCAGTATTTCATGATCAGTCCATCAATGATCAAACTCAGTAAAGCAAACACTGACCATAGAGAAACAAGGCACCATCCTGGCTGGTAAATCAAACGATTATTAATTTAAGAACATATACGATCAATGTAATTTTACACTTGATGAGATATGAGGTCAAATGAAGCGAATATAGTTTGTGGTGAAAATATATAGGATGTATAAAAGAAAAAAAAAGAAAAGTGCATCTAAGATTTCTTTTTACCTTACATTTTATGCGTTGGACCATGTCCCGTTCATTTCTCATGAGGGAAAATGTTTTTTTTCTAAGTTTCAAGGACAACAATATAATTTCAACATGTCAAACACAGGTCCAATTGTCACTCCACGGTCCTCAATGTTTTCCTTTGAATTTTTGGTATCACATAGTATAACATCCAGGAGTAGAGCTACATGGGGGGTCAGGGGTGGCCATGACCATCCTTAGCCAACCATCGGTCACCCCTGTGGCCAGCCCTGCCAGGTGGAAATCAAAATCTTAAGCTAAGGGATTTATTGTAGGACAGGACAAGGCCTTTTGCAACTTTTCGTAACTTTAAAAAATATGTACATTATGATGGCAAAAATCAAGCTCAATGTAATCACAAGAAGAAATTTACTTTCTTTAGTATGTTGAAAATAAAAAAATACAACCGTCTTCTACAGGAAATTAATGAAAAACACGTGTTTTTAAAAAAACATAACCTTAGATCATTATTGCTGATAAAGGAACTTATATTTTTTATTTTTTAACTTGGCTTATTAACCTTTTAACATAAGCGTTTAACTTTTTCACTTAGGTTTTTACCTTTTCAATCTAACTTAACTTTTTTCAGCTTCATTTACAGTAGGTAACATACAGGGGTTGGACAATGAAACTGAAACACCCCTCATTTTAGTGTGGGAGATTTCATGGCTAAATTGGACCAGCCTGGTGGCCAATCTTCATTAATTGCACATTGAACCAATAAGAGCAGAGTGTGAA